>CM047520.1:2706086-2846086 GCA_026122265.1 Ammodytes dubius
ACATATTCATGTTGAAAAAAGTGCATTTTGCATAAAAGGTGACCTTTAAATGTACTTTTAAAGTCAAATGTTATAGTATGAAAATTGAAAGTACAGATTTGACTTTCATACTGTGAAGTGAATGTTGGTTTGTGTCCAGGTGCATGCGGGCTGTGTGGTGCTCTGGATGTTACTACTGGATGCGTTCGTTTTAATCTCCTGGCAAATCCTGGATCCTCTCAGACGGGTGGAGATGCAGCATTCAATAGTGGTAAAAAAGAAATTCCTTTTCAATTTCCTTCCATTTTTCATGGCTTTTTGTAGTGTAAAAAAGCGTCAAAATCTGTATTTTTATAGATTATATTTAGCTCTTATAAAACAGCTTTTTGGCTGTAAGGAATTACCATAAACGGTGCTTTTTATGCCGAAAAAAAACGGTTTTAAAATGTAAAAAGCTGGGGAAAAGTGTGTTTTTGACGAATAGAAAAAGTACTCTCGGCTTCCTGTAAAAATAATCATCATGAATTCAGATTCGTAGTCCCGGAAAGCTGTTTAAATTTGTATCTTCATGGTGTTTTCTTACTGATTTTAAAATGTAAAAACCTAAAAAATAGCAACGTTTTTGACAGATATATTAAAATGACTCTCAAATTCTTGTAGTTAAAGTATTTCTCTCCCTCAGAGTGATTATTTTGACCAGGATGTGGTTGTGCATTCGTACTCTGAACAATGCAGCAGCAGCAACATGGATATGTGGCTCACCGCCATATACGGCTACAAAGCTCCACTATTGGTCAGTACAACAAACCCAAACTCTCTTCATGTGTTCCAGTCCCCATCCTTCCCTGCTATTTAATATGGTAGAAACAGATTTAGTTTGTCCCAACTCCCTGCCCTTATAATGTACACTTTCAATTTCTTCAGTCTACTGCATATTGGATCTATTGTAAATAATGTTCCACAATGTTCTTTTATATAGGGGAGAGTGGGGTGAGTTGTGCCAGTGGGGAAGTTGTGCCACCCCTTGTTTCTAGAAAACCATAGAAGAAATTGGAAATGTGACCACATATTTAAGAAGAGCCATCCATTTGACTCATCCTGTAAAGAAGGGAGAAAACATGGAATAAGATATAAGCACATTTAAGCTCAAAAAACGTTTTTGTAACGGTTGGGGTCTAGAGGACACAGGCGCGGAGACAGTGTAAGTAAAAGAAGATTTATTTGCGGAGAAACCAGTAGGGTGTTAGGGCCGTGATCCGGAGAGGGAAACTGGCTGGCATGGGGGTCTAGGGAGACAGCCACGGGGCAAGTCCAGGGGGCTGAGTGGAAGCAGGCTAGAGCAGACAGGCAGGAGGGGTCCGAGGAGTAGTGCTGGAGAGCTAGGGCTGGAGCTGGTGGCTGGAGTCAGGCCGGGAGAACTGTGGCAGAGAAACAGAGTTAACCAGGAGAAAGTGCAAAAAACAGAGCTGGAAACAGGTGAGCTAGAGAGAGAACTGACTGTATGAGAACAGAAGCTACAATCTGGCAGTGTCTGGAAGGAAGGGCTGGGTATATGAAGAGCAGTTGATGATGATTGATGGCAGCTGTGAATGCTGGTGATTGACTCCAGCACACCTGTCCAACCCTGCAATTAAACCAGCACATGGACAAGGGTAATAGGGAAAACACACACCAGGCCAAGGGGCCCAAGCGGGATCATGACAGTTTTTGCCTTTCAAAGTAAAATTTCCATGATCAAGGTTTTTTGATTGTGTCTGAACAATTATAGACACATTGGAAAACATTTGACACATTTGCTTTTTTGTGCTTTAGTATGCACTTTGTGTCTATATACAGTAGTTAGCACGATGACAGCCCTAAACTGCTGCATCATGCTTATTATTCAAAATTCTTGGTTTGGGGTGATTTGTGCCAGAGGGCCTGGGGTGAGTTATAAGTAAGTAAGTAAGTATAAGTAAGTAAGTAAGTAAGTAAGTAAGTAAGTAAGTAAGTAAGTAAGTAAGTAAGTAAGTAAGTAAGTAAGTAAGTAAGTAAGTAAGTAAGTAAGTAAGTAAGTAAGTAAAATGTATTTATAAAAGCACTTTTATAACAGTTTGCACTGTCCAAAGTGCTGAACATAGTGCATTCAGTAGGTAAAAAATTAAGGTAAAATAACAATAACAAAAATAAAAGACATAAAGCCCAGACATCCACATATAAACAAAGATGTGCAGAGGTAAGACAGTTAATAGGGAGGAAAAACCAGGGTTTACAGATGGGTTTTGAGCCTTGATTTAAAGGCAGAAATGGAGGGGTAATCACATATGCCAGGTGGCAGTTGGTTCTACAAGGGCGGAGCAGCTAGTGCAAAGTACATTTCTGAGAGTTGTGTCATTGGCATGGCTGTTTACGCTGGTCACCAAAAACAAAGTGATTGTCTACAGTAGCTCAGAAGAGACTGACATCTCCATTCCACTTAACGGCACCACTGATGAGAGTTCAGATGGCCAGAAAGATGATGATGGTGACTTTGTCATTGTGAGCTTTGCAGGTATAACCAAATCTGCTAGGCCTTGTTTAAGAAAACTGTCCTTCAATCTTTGTAAAATATTAACTTTATTTACTTTAAATAAACCTTAAATAAGTGATTGTCTAATGGATTTGTCTTGCATTACAGTTTATGAGATATATATCAATGGCACAATTTACCCCATGGTATTCTGACATGCTTATGCTTTATGTCCCACAATGCTTATGCTTTATGTCCCACAAGCCCGGTCTGAGCTGGGAAAGACAGCTTTTAGCTTCAGTGCCCCTGACTCCTGGAACAACTTACAGCAACAAATTAAACTAAATAACTTCATATCCTTTAACCAATTTAAACAAACTATCTTAAATCTGCCAAACTCTACCTGTAACTGTTTTAATTAGGCTATATTGTACTTTCACCCATTTCATTTTAATTGCTGCCACTCTTCACCACTGTGTAAATGTTTCAATTGTTTTTCTCTTCACCTGTTGTTGTTTATTTGATGTATTTGCATTGAATATTGTTTATGTATTGTTGTTTTTCCTTTGAATTTGTTTGAACTCGACGCAATTGTAAATGAGGGTCACCCCTCAATTGGTCTCTCGAGGATAAATAAAAGTTAAATAAATAAATAAAAAATAAATTCTCTCTTTTGGCACAACTTACACCACACCGGGGGCAAGTTGTGCCACAAGACAACTTTTTTTCCAAAAACTGTATTTCTTAAACTGTTTATTTCAGATCCAAAGTTATTGTTGCCGGGGATGCACAACACTCTGAAATATATGTACATATTTGAGTTGGAGACTTTACTGTCAAGGCCTCACTTTAAAGTCACTTTGAGTAAGAAGTGGCACATCTCACCCCATTCTACCCTATACCTTTTTGTTTTGCATTACTTTTTGTCCTATTTAGAATGTATTCTTTGTAAATATTACTTATCTTATTTTACCTAATTTTATCCTTTTGTCCTTATTGCACCGTGGGTCGGAGACAAACGCAATTTCAATACCTCTGTATGTCTGGAACATAATTTGAACATAATGGACAATAAAGCTGATTTTGACTTTGACTGATATCAGAGTCAGTTTGATGTGTAACATACATCAGTCACATTTAGCAGTGTGGCTGTTCTACCCACAATCCACTGCAGCAGAAGTCAAGTCACATCGACTGGGCCTCCGAGGGAGAATTGATGATTGCAGTTAACTCAAAATATAAAGAGATTTAATCCTGCACTGCTGAGAAGTTTAGAAACTCAAATGGTAAACAATATCATAAAACTTAGTTTAAAAAAAATGCCTTTTTACTGTTCAGACAGTTTGATAGGAATCAAAACTTAAATTACAATATCTTTCATTTGGATTGATAAATATGCATAACTCTTTTCAGATGCTTTACTGTCATGCAACTAACTCCCCACATGACTGGATACCATTCATTCACTAGATTAACACATCTTTCTCTTCCAGGGTCTGGGCTGTTTCGTGGGCTGGAGTATCTGGACGGAGCCGGCAGACCATCCAGCCGTCAGCAGTAAACACTTGACTCTGAGTCTGTTCTCAGTGACTGTGTTCAGTGTGTTAGCAGTGTTAGCTTCAATGCTAACGTCACAGTATCCACCGGTGCAGTTCTGCCTAGCCAGCGGCCTCATTCTCTGCTGTAACGTTTTCGTACTGAGTGCCATGTTTGGACCAAAGGTGAGTGGGATACACACACACACACACACACACACACACACACACACACACACACACACACACACACACACACACACACACACACACACACACACACAATGCTTTTTGTCTTTCTGCTAACCCGTGCCGGGGATCCAACCAGAGGCCTCATGGTTACTTGGAGGAACCTCAAACTCTAGGACCAATTTAAACCAATAAAATGATCTAAAACCAATTCTGAAGCACACAGGAAGACAGAGACTATACAATTGGTGTGATATATCAATGGTAGTGTGTCATTTCAGAGTTGTGTGTTCATTTAGTTTTGTATGATTTCTGTTCAGTTGGTGAACGTGTGTCTGAACGGCAGCCAGTCGAAGGAGGCAGAATCTCCAGAGAGAGAAGATGGAGATCGTCTGATCAGATTAAACCAGCAGCTCAAGAGTCAAACGGAGCAGGTGTGTGTGTGTGTGTGTGTGTGTGTGTGTGTGTGTGTGTGTGTGTGTGTGTGTTGTGTGTGTGTGTGTGTGTGTGTGTGTGTGTGTGTGTGTGTGTGTGTGTGTGTGTGTGTGTGTGTGTGTGTGTGTGTGTGTGTGTGTGTGTGAGAACAGGGAATTCACCTGGCAACTGTGTTTGAAATAATGGCGTACTCAAATTTGCAAATGTGGCGTGCTATGCAGTTTCAGGGGAGGGGGGGTCTGCTTTCATTTGAAGAGTCTGCAGTAAGTTTAGAAAACATATTTTCTCTACGTGTAATTCTTAGTATTGAAAAATTCTATCATCATAAATCAAGGCTAAATTATTTTGAGGAACCTGGAACCAAACGTAAGACTAGAATATGTTTGTAAACCAAACTGTGGGCCCTGCTGCTGTAAACAACAACAGTTAAACAGTAACTTTTCAGGAAGCATTCTAACTTCAAACAGTGTTCCAGGGATCACATTTTCCTGTGAGGAAAGTTTGTTTATTCAGTTATGAGAATACACCTGAGAAAAAGTCCACATCTCTGACACACCCAAAGTTACACAGTGCACCTTTAAGTGAATTAATGCTGAGCTGTTTGTGTGTGTCTCTTTGCAGCTTGAAGTTGAAATAGAAACCATCACAATGCAACTCTCTGAAACATCGGACTCATCTGATTTTGAGCCGGGAGAAAATAACTACGGTAAACAGAAAGAAAATATAATGAAATTGACAAAAAAAAAAAAATCTCTCTCATTCGATCTGTTTTCTGGCTAATTTAAAACTTTAATAATAATAATTTTTTTATCTTAAATTTGTCTGACTTTAATCCAGTTTTTTTCTTGGAAATGTATGGCTTTTATTGTGATCATACAAAGTTTATAACGACTTTTGTCTCAGAGAAAATCTAAGTGTAACAGTAAGATCACGCCTATGTTTGCGCCTACACTAAAGTATATAAAAATGGGGGGCGCCTTTGGCTCAGTTGGTAGGGCGTCCCCCTCCTGGGCCGGGCCCAGCAGCGAACCCGGGTTCGATTCCCACCCGCGGTCGTTCTCTGCATGTCACTCCCTCTCTGCCCCATTTCACCTCTGTCTCTCTGCACTATCAAATAAAGCATGGAGATGCCCAGAAAATATCTTAAAATTTTTTTTTTTAAAAAGTATATAAAAATGACTTAACATTTTAAGTTTGTTTTATTCAATTATGAGAATAAACCTTAGAAAAGTTCACGTCTCTGACACACCCAAAGTTACATAGTGCACCTTAAGCAGACTATTCTCCAGAGTTCCTTCAACCTTTTCCTCTTGCTGTTATATTAATATATAATTATATTATATTGTATTTTTTCAGGTGAACTCAGATCGTCGGCTCACAAAGCTCTGGTTAGTTCTGGAGAAAGAAACTCAGAGGAAAAACCTTCCAGCCCAGACGCAGTCAACTGTCCTGAACAGTGAGTCACAGAGAATACACCTATACCTTTGTGGATACAATTATTTATTATTTTACAGAGATGGACATCAGTCACTGGAGTTTGGGGGGAGACGTCACTGTAGCAGAAGTCAGCCTTGTACTGTTGCAAAGGGGACCAGCGGAGACAAAAAGTTTTTTTCTGCATTTATAGAAAGGCTTACCTAAAAAATAAATATCTGGTCAATTGTACACTGCATTTAGGTAAGCATTTATATACATTTATATAGATCTCTGGTTCCTCCTCCCAGTAACCATGAGGTCTCTGGTTCCTCCTCCCAGTAATCATGAGGTATCTGGTTCCTCCTCCCAGTAACCATGAGGTCTCTGGTTCCTCCTCCCAGTAACCATGAGGTCTCTGGTTCCTATACTCCCAGTAACCATGAGGTCTCTGGTTCCTCCCAGTAACCTTGAGGTCTCTGGTTCCTCCCAGTAACCATGAGGTCTCTGGTTCCTCCCAGTAACCATGAGGTATCTGGTTCCTCCCAGTAACCATGAGGTCTCTGGTTCCTCCTCCCAGTAACCATGAGGTCTCTGCAGAGCCGGCCCGAGGCATAAGCGAACTAAGCGGCCGCTTAGGGCCCCCGACTGCCCTGGGGGCCCCCTCCAATTTTTTTTTTTTTTTTTTTTTTAGTTTTTTTTTTTTTTTAGTTTGTGTGTTTCATATTAATATCATATTGTGCAAATGTCAGTTATCATACAAAAAAAGGAATACAATGTTTTGGTCTAGATAATTAATAGCCTAAAAATGTAATCAGTTCATCTGGGAGGAAATCCGAAATTATCTGATCATGTCACGTTCACATCCATGCACAGTGTGTATTGAGTTTATTTAAAAACAATTGGAAATGGGGCTGCCCTCAGTTGCCCATGCACTGTGTATAGTCTATAGCCTATTTCAGCCTCGTCTGTGGAAAAAAAGATACAGTAGCTGGACAACAGAGTTCTTCTGCTTCGTTCCTCTCACTGCATTTAAATACATTCACTATATTACAGAGAAATATGTCCGTAAAAGAAAAAGAGCTCCAAGCCCAACCCAGAGGACCCTGCATAATATTTTATTTTATATTAATATTTTTATGGAAAATCCATGTGTCCTTCAATAGCTTCTAATTCATCTGACCCAGTGTCTCCAAATTATTATAATATTAATAATAATATAATATATATATATAATAATATTTGTTCACACAAAATTTCTCAGATTTAGCCTCTTAATTTTCCTCTCGAAGTGCACCAGATTCATGCATTTCACTTTAAAAAGGTTAAAAAAATCTCCCGGGGGGGCATACCCCGGACCCCCTAGGAGGGTCTGAATCTCGGCTTTCTAATACTTTCGCACAGCCGCACAGTGGAGGCACTAGCGGAAAACATTGGGTGTGTGAATGATATTTAACAAACATCTATGGTTTCAGCAGCGCTAACATTGGAGGGGGGCCCCCTAATCATATTTCGCTTAGGGCCCCCTGAAGGCTTGGGCCGGCTCTGGGTCTCTGGTTGGATCCCTGGCACCGGACAGGAGGGTGTTAGTAACTGTTTAACTGACTACTGTGTTTCTGTTTTACAAATTCAGGCTATTGCTTTGTCTTTGTTTGTTTTCTTTTTTTTTCAAATATTCTTGTTTTGATATATAATATGGAATGTCAAGAGGGTATAAGCATAATAAGCCTCAGCTTCATTCTACACCCTTTTCGGCCATCGTTTTTAATTATTGATCGATGTATGACCGAAATAAAATATTTACTGTTATTGCTAACTTAACTTAAAGCCCCTGTAAACCCAAATCCACAAAAGAGTAGGATTAATTCATTCATTTATCCACCAGAGACTTTAAAGGAGACGATCTGTTAATGATGTAGTGTTTGTAGTTAGAATAGAATAAACGTTATTGTCCTTGCATTGAAAAAAAGTACAACAACATTTGCCTGTGCTGAGCCTGAAAACCACACACACACAAACACACTCATAACAATCATGAACCTTTCCTCCTGTCTGTTCTGTCTGTTCTGTCTGTCTGTCTGTTGTGTCTGTCTGTCTGTCTGTCTGTCTGTCTGTCTGTCTGTCTGTCTGTCTGTCTGTCTTTGTCTGTCTGTCTGTCTGTCTGTCTGTCTGTCTGTCTGTCTGTCAGCGTGCTGAGGCGTCTGTCTGTCCAGCTGCCCATCCTCCATCACGCCTATCTGCCCGTCATCGGTGGAGTCAGCGCAAGCACCTCCAGTCTCAACGCTTTCCTTCACCACGACACACTTTAAATCTGTCTGTCTGTCTGACTATCTATCTGTCTGCCTGTCTTTCTGTATGTCTTTCTGTCTGTCTATCTATCTATCTATCTATCTATATCTATCTATCTATCTATCTATCTATCTATCTATACTATCTATCTATCTATCTATCTATCTATCTATCTATCTATCTATCTATCTATCTATCTATCTATCTATCTATCTATCTATCTATCTATCTATCTATCTATCTATCTATCTATCTATCTATCTATCTATCTATCTATCTATCTATCTATCTATCTATCTATCTATCTATCTATCTATATCTATCTATCTATCTATCTATCTATCTATCTATCTGTATGCCAATCTATCTGTCTGTCTGTCTGTCTGTCTATCTGTCTGCATTGACTCTTTTGATACTGTAACTATTGATAACTGGATTTGTAAGAAAAATGTGAGAAAACGATAATTACAAACTTGTTTTTTTTCCATTAAAATGTTTCATATCTGAGAATTATTTTTTATATGAGCGTTTGCACAAACTAAATATGGAAAATATTTAATAATCATTATATTTTATATAATATCAGAAAGATAAGAAAAGGCCTGACTGTTTGTGTGTAATTTGATATTTATTCAAACATATCTGAGTTGTAATATGAAAAATAATCGTTTTAATGTGAGTAATCAACTTTCAAAGTTTTATGATGATATTTATAAGTTAAAAATGTTACCCTATTCACCTGCAGTGTCTCACCTTAACACTTTGAATACATTGTATGGTGTAAATGGATTGATTCACTTTTTAATTTTCAATTCAACACTGCTCGGCAGCTTGTCTTGGCTGGAAGACAACAAAAAAATATGTATACATAAATAAAGGGAGAATAAATTGGAATAAAAATATAAATGATTATAATAAAACTTATAATATTATACTTATAACTTATAACTATAATACCTTAGAAAATGTTTCACTTCTCTGACACACCCAAAAGTTAGATAATACACGTTTAACAGTATGAAAATGATTAGTATTCATTATATATATTTTGTAATGAAAAGGTAGAAGTATAAAGTATATATTTGTTTACCTGTTGCAGCGTTTCAGAGCTTTGCTTCCATCAGAGTTGCCTGGTAATCCAGACCTGCTTCTGTCAAATTCAATTGGCTGTGCCTGTTGTAGATATGGGTCTGGATTTCCAGGCTATACCATCTAAATCCATAGATTTCCAAATTCCACTTTTAGCAATTTCATCTGATATGTTCACCACGGATGGGTTCACACTGTAATACCCACCCACACACACACGCACGCACACCACACACACACACACACACACACACACACACACACACACACACACACACACACACACACACACACACACACACACACACACACACACACACACACACACACACACACAAACAAGGTTAAAATGTACTAACTTTTCATCAAGACAGTCAGTCAGCGTAGTGGTTTGAAGAGATCTCCTCTTCTTTGTCATCTGAGTGCTCTTTAACAATAAGCCCAGGTTGAAGAGGAAGGCCCAGAGCAGGGCTGAAGCATGGGGCTGCAGCCAGGACCACAGCAGTCAGAGGTATGTTCTCTGCTGGCTTTGGGGATGCTATTGTTTTCCTCTGCTTCCTGGACATCAGATAGGGTTGAGTAGTAGAGGTCTGTCTCTTGTGACATGTGGCTGCTGCTCTCTCTTAGCCAGGCTGGTGGTCAAGCCACACTGCGCTGTCATGATGACCAAAGAGTTCAAGAGTACGGGTCAGCGGAGCCAGAGAACCCTTAATCCCAAAAGATAGAAGTTCAGTGTAGGGGCTGTCAAGGGAACATGAACTGTAGCAGAGCCTGGTTGTCCTGTGGTATCTAGGTCCGTCTTTGGACTTTAAAGTGGCTCAGGTGGGAGAGCGGGTCGGCTGATGATCAAAGGGTTGGAGGTTCGATCCCCGCCCTGCCACACTTCACCCACCTTGCAACTTACCCACCTTGCCTCGTGTGAATGTTGATAGTTAGCCTGCTATCGGTGTGTGAATGGTAACGTGGGAAAGGAAAACAGGTCTCCCTGGCAAAAGAGTCGTTGGCCTCAATGGGATATACCTGTATAAATAAAGGAAACGTAAAGCCCGTCTCACAGTGAGATGGGTCCATAAAGCATTTTCACTTCCAGAACGTAGCCATAATAATCAGTTGTCAGGCTCCCCAAATCACTGATACTTAACCAGATTAGCTCTATTGAGATGACTTATAAGGAATATGTCCAATAAAGCAACATAGGCCTATAGCTAAAGGCAAAGTAAAATTAAGTATAAAAGAAAAAAAGAGTGGGTCACTCAAGCCTGTTGAATGATGCATATAGCCTACATGGGAAAATGAACTGTAAATTGTAACTCAGGTGAATACCCTCCAGATGGCGCTAGTGACTGTCTCATCTCCCAAGAGACAGGGAGAGTGTAAACATTCTGTTGGTGGTTTGTAATGTTTTGGGATGTGTGCATATGTAGACCTGTGTAGGATAATTAAGTTTAAGCTGTAATCTTTGAAGAAGTGAAGAATTGTTTCAAAATGTATCAATATAGGTTTTATTAGGCTACATAGGCTATTGGCTGAATTTAATTCTAGTTCTCCTAAATAATAGCCTATTATAAGTATTTCGTATTAAGTAAAACAAGACAAGTGTATGCCTACTGTATTACCAATGGACCTATTATAACATACCCCGGCCTATGAGGTGGTAATTGAAAGTATTTGGTGCAAAACAAATCTCGCGATAAGATCACAGTCGGTATTCTCCAAGGAGGACGTACGCATTTTGCTTGGACGTTCTCGCGTCACTCTCATATGCCATTACGGCCAATAATGTGCGTATCCCACTCACTTTAGGTCCAACTAGTTCTTCTTTACAGAGTTGAGTGCTGAGTTGAGAGAGGGAATGTCAGACGAACAAGCATTGGTCAGTGAGGCAGACGGGAACAACGGCGGCATAATGGGTGAGTTTGCCCCGGGTTTGAAATATGTCCTGTTTTACTTCGCGAGGGAAGTTGGCCCGAGTCCAGCTTTAACTTGTTGAACAGTTCGGCGAACGTTCTCCCTATGTCGTTAGCTAAACTACATTTTTGGAAATAAAGTGGGGGAAACCGCTCGGGAATAGGTGTTTTACGTTAGGTTAGCCTAGCCCTGGGTAACCACTCTCGTAGGAAAATGCTACACCAAACCTCATGTAAAGAACAACAAAGATTATTTTCTCATGGCTTCTTCGGACAGCCTGTAGCTATCTCAATACTACGGAAATTGGTGTGCTCTTCCGGTAATTTTGGTGTAAACCGCACTTTGCACAACTAAAGTCAACCTCGTTGCCTCCAACCATGCTGTGTTATGGTGTAATGTAAGGTTATTGTTAACTTTGTAGGAATGATACGTCAGGCCAATAAACTAAAAGTTGATCTCAGACTATCTCTATGATGCTTGGTGTTTTCGACATAGGCTATGCCGAATTGAATAGTAGGATATATTTTAATGAGTGCTTGAATTACTTAAATGATGCTAAGACATCGTTAAAAAAAGAAAAGAAAACTATCTTCAGATGTAGCGTATGACTAGTCTAGGAGCTTTAAATAATACCATGTAACCCTGGTATTTCACGCTCTCATTTGAACCATAGTGCCGTGATTGGTATGCCACACACTGTAGGCTACTGGCACTGACTGTGTTTTTGTCGTGAGTAAATAAATAGCTACGTAGTGAAGCCTGCTCATTACGAGAGGAGTGTAGACTTTCTGCTGTTGCAATCAAACCCTCCACAACTATGTCCAATGGTGCCGCTACCTAAAGTTAATGTTATAACCTCCCTTATGGTTAAAACAAGTATGGCTATACCTGTACTACAATGGGGAAACGTGTCTACTAAGTCTCATTTTGTGTTCTCAATTCTCTCCATGGAATATTTCTCCGTTTAGAAATTGGCTTCATGTGGATCAATGTTGATTTCATCCGTGTTCCTGTTAAGTATGTGGGTGCTTGACATAGGCTACTTCTATTGAGACCTGATTTGGCCCAACATGCCTTCTCATCAGAGTTAAGCCTACTAATATACTGTAAGCCTACTCACAATTTTCCAATCAGATTGGATGTGGATATTTCCACAACAAAGCCCACCATACAGTTTCCCTTGCCACCCGGATACAAGGAAAGAGAAAGTACAAGTGCTCCCTCTGTAATGAAAGATCTAAGGCTATCATTGGAATGATAAGATTGGTAGTATGCAGTCTGACCCAAGTGGTATGTTGTCTGTGCTGTTTGCATAGAGTGGCAATGATGCAGCACAGATCGGGCTGGTCAGGCATTCACACACACACAGACACAGACATAGTGTCAGAGATGACATGCCAGTCACATAGCAGGGGGAAGTCTGTGATTACTGTGTGTGTGTGTCCTGCCCTCAGTTTGTTCAGGTGTTAGTGTAATAGAGTCTAGTCTAGTAATGTTTAAAGGCATAATTGGGTCTGGGTCGAGGGGGCTGTAGGAGATATGTCACTGCACGCAACTCTGTTTAGCCCAGCTTTTAAATAGTGGAACAAGCTCTCAGCAAGCAAACGCCTATTTACGTGAATAAACATTTATAAAAATGTGTAAACATGGAAATATATCACTATTCAGTGTTTCCCCAGGGACTCAGTCATATCAGCGGGGCTTTGGGGGGGGGGGGGGACAAGGATATTTTGCGCATTCAGAACTCACCGGGATGTGTGTCTATGGTTCTTGAGGCTTGAAGACCTTCTTCACCGGTAGAAATATGAAGGTGTATTGAACTCTGAGATCCTATGTAGTATAAATGTGCAAACATTTTTGAAATCGGTTCATCCTAGCCTGAGAAAAGGCAGAAAGAGTGTTTTATGGTTTCACTGTCTAACCCTACATTTTACTAATGTGACATCACTTCAGTTAACATGTAGGGTTAGGATTAACAGGACAGCTGGGCCAAGGGAAGACTGACGAAAGACTGAGGGAAGAAAAACCTCATTCATTATATTATAACAGTGATTCTATAATGATAGAACGCAGGTTCCGTATGGGTGAAGTATTCCTTTAACAAACTAGACGGGTGCTCTTCTCTCCCTGTGTGTTCTAGGTGTTACCTCAAAATATGAAGACGCGTCGATAGCGCACTCTGGAAAAATAAAGAAAAGCAGCGCTCTGCACCGCACAGCATGTTCCTCTCTTCTCTTCTTTCTGTCAGGCTTACTGTCTCATAGAAAGACTTTATGAGGAAAGAATTTCATTCATGCTTTGTGACAATGACAGTTGATATTATAGAGGGTTCATTTCCTGATGTCATTTACCATATCATTTGCACACTGTCACAACCAGTTGGCCTTGTCTTACGCTCATATTATCACATTACAAGATAAAGATGGACATGATTGCAACTTTTCTAAGAGTTGATGTGTACAGATAGACTCATTCAAACATAGCTGAATGTGTAGAGCAGGGGTGGCCAACCAGTCAGAGACAAAGAGCCACATTTTTTACTGTGTTACTGCAAAGAGCCACATCGTACACACGGGTACACACAGTGGCGATTCCAGGAAATTTTGACTGGGGGTGGCCAAGGTGGGCCACAGAGTTAGAGTGGGGTGGCCATCGCACCCCTGAATGAATAGCATGTGATATGCTGTACAACCAATTCAAAGATGATTTATAATCCCAAATGCCCAAATCATGTTAGTATCCATTGTAATGTTTGTCAGAAAACTAAACCCCTGAAGGGGGGTCTGGGGGCATCCCCCCCAGAAGATTTTTTTGTGTTTTTAACATGTAATCTAAGCATTCTGGTGCATTCTCGCGAAGATAATAAAGGAAAAAGTCAATAGGGGAGAACGGGGTAAGTAGGCACACTTTTTACTCTAGTGAGAATTGCTCATCACCAAACCATCTTTCAATAGCCATTCCTACATTAAATTGAAGCTTAAGGTGTTGGCTTGAAATGTGTGTCTCTCTTTTTTTCCAACTTATTGTAATGAAGAAGTAATTTACCATCAAAGACACTCTGACACATTGTGACAACCAACCCCATCAAGGGGTCGGTTGTCAAACACTATGGGGTTGTTTGTCACAATGTTATCTTAATGGGAAAAATCTTAAAAAGAAGGCAATGAGGCAGAACCAAATTTGAAAGTTTAATTGCATTGTCAAGTTGACAAATAGGCCTACATAACTTACTGTAGCCTTGGCAGCTGGTCTAGTTTGGGATGCACTGGGTTGTTTTGATTTTGTTGCCCTTTTTTCTTTTGCTTGCTAGCTGCCTTTTCCTGCTCTATTCTTTCCTTCTCTGGGGTGTCAGTGAGGATACAGCTTGACAATTTCTTTCATTATTGGGTTCCTTTTCTGGCTGCAGCCTTGAGATAACATGTGACAACCAACCCCCCAAAAAATTTGACGACCAACCCCAACCTGAATTTCTTGCTAGCATCAAGGCCAACAACCATCTGACAACTAATTAGCTTGCTAACAACAATCTAAACTATAGCTTACCCTTCACACTTTCTGAGGGTAACAAGTGTTTTGTTATAAACCCATTGTGTAAAAGCCTAGAAGAAAAATAGTGAGAAGCAAAATATTTTGAATTTGACATGAAAAACACAAAACATCCTCTCACCTGAAATGCAGCAGTCTAACTCCAAGGAAGTCTATGTATGTGACCTCTGATCCCAATTCTGGACCTTTTTTATATCAACATTTCAGAGCTAGCGCGCTCTGGTGGCGAGATATAACGAATGTGACATCCAACCCATGTGACAAATTACCCCGTTCTCCCCTATTTATTTCAGCTCAGATGAATAGTAAAATTAGCAAGACAACATAACTTGCTAGCAGCCAGATGTCTAACAACTGGACAAAGGGACGGATGACCACTAGCTTTTGACCAAATATCTTGCTAAAAAAATAAACCTTTATTTATGAAAGTCTGCCCTTGCTAAGAACATGTTACACTCGCTAACTACAAACTTTAATTTTTTTATTCAGATTTCAAAAATCTGCTGGGACACGTGCCTATACACATGCATGGGTGGCACGCATGTCACAAGCACACTTATGCTGTTTTCAAGACCTTTGCTGACCAGAGACCAGTTCTAGTGGCCACAGTCCTACCATTAATTTAGTAATTGAAAATTGCAAACTGATCTCATATCAGTGGATTGGAGTGTTTGTGTGATGAACTTGGCAACTAGGGGAGAACGGGGTAAGTAGGCACACTTTTTACTCTAGTGAGAATTGCTCATCACCAAACCATCTTTCAATAGCCATTCCTACATTAAATTGAAGCTTAAGGTGTTGGCTTGAAATGTGTGTCTCTCTTTTTTTCCAACTTATTGTAATGAAGAAGTAATTTACCATCAAAGACACTCTGACACATTGTGACAACCAACCCCATCAAGGGGTCGGTTGTCAAACACTATGGGGTTGTTTGTCACAATGTTATCTTAATGGGAAAAATCTTAAAAAGAAGGCAATGAGGCAGAACCAAATTTGAAAGTTTAATTGCATTGTCAAGTTGACAAATAGGCCTACATAACTTACTGTAGCCTTGGCAGCTGGTCTAGTTTGGGATGCACTGGGTTGTTTTGATTTTGTTGCCCTTTTTTCTTTTGCTTGCTAGCTGCCTTTTCCTGCTCTATTCTTTCCTTCTCTGGGGTGTCAGTGAGGATACAGCTTGACAATTTCTTTCATTATTGGGTTCCTTTTCTGGCTGCAGCCTTGAGATAACATGTGACAACCAACCCCCCAAAAAATTTGACGACCAACCCCAACCTGAATTTCTTGCTAGCATCAAGGCCAACAACCATCTGACAACTAATTAGCTTGCTAACAACAATCTAAACTATAGCTTACCCTTCACACTTTCTGAGGGTAACAAGTGTTTTGTTATAAACCCATTGTGTAAAAGCCTAGAAGAAAAATAGTGAGAAGCAAAATATTTTGAATTTGACATGAAAAACACAAAACATCCTCTCACCTGAAATGCAGCAGTCTAACTCCAAGGAAGTCTATGTATGTGACCTCTGATCCCAATTCTGGACCTTTTTTATATCAACATTTCAGAGCTAGCGCGCTCTGGTGGCGAGATATAACGAATGTGACATCCAACCCATGTGACAAATTACCCCGTTCTCCCTACCTATCAAAAAAAGTTAAGAAAGAAAAAAAAATACATATCATCTCTGAACTAGGATACATATCAGGAAAAAAATGTAATTAAGAAAATAAAATGAAAATAAAAAATAACATTTGAACTGGGGGGGGGGGGGGGGCACTGGGGTGGCCAGTAAGATTTCATGGGGGGGGGGGGCGTTTTTATTTTCGCGGGGAGCTTGCACATGCATGCACAAGCATTATTTATATAAAAAAAAAAAAAAAAGAAAAAAAAAAAACAGGGGGCCCCACACTAGGACTTGAAACGGGCCCCCAGATCGTTAAGGCCGCCCCTGTGATAATGACAGGACTGGACTAAAGACGACAGGGCAGTCATTTTCAACAATGAACATTGTGTGCACTGCCTCACACAAACTCTCAGTTCAACCAAGTCCACAAACAAAAATATAGCAATTTAAAATAGCGTTTTTCTCTTACTATGCATGTTGCTTTGTGGGACTTACTTTTAGCATGGAGAGAGCTGAAGTGGCGCTGAAGATTTGAAGCCTTGAAATGCGCAAATGACACCTGGCATATAAGGCAGAATGGCTTGGCATAACGTTCAACAAAAAATATGAACTCTCCCACTCTGTTTCGGAGCGAACTTGACACAAATAGTTTACTCACGGAAAACCTCCCTCCAAGCTGAGCAGGCAGTTTTATGTTGCGTCCGCACCAAACGTTTCCGAACGTTATGTTGCGTCCTCAATTAAACATTTGCGAACAGGCATACACATAGGGCCTACACATTAATAAAATAAAACATGAAATAATAGACAACATGTAAAACGAACGTAAGAGCCGCATGAAACGTTTGCGAACATGCACACACATAGGCCCACACAAAAAAAAAAGTATTAAAAAAAAAAATTATAATCACATAATTTGATATGAACTGAAGAGCCGCACGAAGCTGGGCAAAGAGCCGCATGCGGCTCGCGAGCCGTGGGTTGGCCACCCCTGGTGTAGAGTCATGGGACCCTGCAGAAGTGTGTACTATTCAGCACTATAGCACTGTAGTGTGTGAGATGAGCAGGCACATCCGTTCATGTGACAAGTGCACTGCGTGTGTGTGTGAATGAAGAATGCATTATTATTGCATGCCAGGTGTGATGTAGCATGTGATTTGGTGGTGAGCACAAACCTAACTTCTGTGTTCTTAAAGGCTATTGAATGTTTTCCAAATATTCAATATACAATACACAGATAGTTCCTCTAGATACGCTACTGAGTATTTTTCACAATGAAACAATACAATTAAAATAGAAAATAATATTATCATGTGGTGGAAAATGGAAGCATATGTAGAGGAAGAAATGCATATGGCATGCCGCGTGCAATGATACATGCCATGTGCTGCTGCTGCTGCTGACACATCTGTGCATGAAAAGTGTCCAGCTCATGACAGAAAGTTGAACACATGGACATTGGTAACACATTATGAGCTGTCCTAATCAACCAGTAAAACACTTGTGTATATCTCCTCTAGGGTCTGGAAATAACTTCACAGTGAAAACTAATCACAGTGGGCGGCAGTGGCGAATTGGGTAGGGAGGTCGCCTCTGGAGTGCAGGGTCGGAGGTTGGATCCCCCACCTACCTGCCACATGTCACAGTGTCCCTGGGCAAGACATTGAACCCCAAATTTATCCCGATAGTTAGCCTTCACCCTGTGTGGTAGCTGCTGCTATCGGTGTATGAATGTGTGTGTGATTGGGTGAATGTGTACGAAACAATGTAAAGCGCTTTGAGTCTGTGAAAAAACAGGGAAAAGCACTATATAAGTCTAGTCCATTTACCATTTACCAGGCCTGTTTGAGCTCAGGCTGGGAGGGACCATCAGATTTGAAATCCCCCATTTAACATGTTCTATTGAGATGGCTTGCACTGTGTGTATAAATAGCTTGGCTGCAATTTGCCATGGACATTTGACAAGAATTTGCTGTAAACTCCCATGTCTTTGAAACTCTTATTCCCATGTGAGCGTAAACATCTAATTTGGTTATATCTTCCTGACACAGTGTGATTTAAGCTTGGTAGAATAACACAGTAGAATGATGCATGAGATGTCTGCAGCCTGTGTTAGGGTCATGGGAAGGGCTTGTTCATGGCTGGTGTTGGTCCTATACTCAGTGTTGAGAGCCTAGAGAGACCTCCTTGTAACCCCAGCTTCCTGCAGGCTCAACATTGTTTCCTCTTAGTTGAGCAAACAGCAGAGTGCAACATGCTATGTGTCTGTCTCTCACTGTCCCAGTCTGTTCTGCTGTGATTTGTCTGTGACACTGGCCCCTGGAGCTTTAGCTGAAGACCCCACATGTTGATTCTCTTTTTAGACAATGGAACTGGTTCCATCATTGACGATGGTATTGAGATGGACAGTGTCCCTGTGTTCCAAATCACATACTCTTTCTTTTTACTACACTACACTACATACTAAAGTACAGAAGAGTTTTAGGTCCACGGGAGAGAAAAAACAAATCAGATAAGGATTTTTTTTTTCATTATGTCAAGAATAAAGACGAATACTCCAAAATGCTATTGGAGTTAGTGGGGCATTTATATATTTTCAGCATACTGCAATTGGCGTGCATGTATTGGGACATCCTAAATCTTTTTTTGGCATACTAAATAGTAGGGAAGTATGAGTATTGGAACGCAGGGTATGTCTCCCTTTAGTTAAAACCTCTCTATGTGTGAGCAAGTGGTACCACAATCTTTTGTTGACTTTTTCTTGACTTTATGTAGTAAAGTGACGGTCGTTTCACACCAAGTAGACTCTGCGTGCAACTGAACGCTGATGCACTGACCCAGATTCAGGAAGCTGTCATTTGTGTACATGTGTGGTTACAGTTTGACTGTGAAACGGCAACGTAGCTCTGTATACGTGACAGTGGTAAATAAGACCTTTCCCACAATGCATCAGATTATAGTATAGCAAAACATTTGCCGCTGCTGTTTGTGGTGTGTAAACTATGTGAATGTACAGAGTGCTGCACAGAGACATCCTTTTCCTCTGCAATGGGTTTGTAATGCTACATAACCAGTCAATGGCTACAGCCCAGAGGTTTTGGGTGTGTATCGTAATGGGGTTACATTTGCAACCGTTTGCACATTGTTTTAAGGCAGAATACTTGACTGCTGCTCTGCTGTTCGTCAACTGTCTCCATCACAGGAAGTGTGTGCGTGCGCGTGTGTGTGTGTGTGTGTGTGTGTGGCGCTCAGATTAACTGCTGACCGCTCCTATAGACACACTGGACATAACTGCCTAGTGACCTTCTTCACACACACACCATATTAATTGTATTATTGTAATGTGACAACAAAAAATGTGCTTTTGCTTCTGATATAGCCAAAGTGCCAAACTATTCATTTTCCTGACATTGCTGCAAGAGTAGTTACATTAAATGAACTTACACTTTCTTTTTTATGCAAATGTCATTATCAGAGTTTATAAAACGTGTTGTAACAAAACACAGTACAACTATTGGTTGACATTGATCAGCTGACAGCTGCCATTGGTCGTCCCCTCATTGGACAACATATTTGAAATCCCAGACCCTGTCAGCTCAACAGTTAGTTATGTTGAACTTATTAATTGGCTCCACTGAATGATTTGTACTCAGTCATTACTGATGGCGTGGAACAGAAACACAATGTGTCATTTTAACGGTGTTATTATGAATTTGCAAAGCCAGAGTGGTAAAATGGACAGCTAGGCTTCCGTAGCAGTACTTTCCTTTCTAACACAACTGAGATAAGTCTGATTTCAGACGTGTCAAGTTGGGGGGAAAAATGCCCACCATACGGATTTTTTTTTATTGAAATTGAGTTCTAAGTGGTAATAAAAAGGTCTTAAAAAGTCTTACATTTGATCTGAAAAAACCCTGGTGGTACCCTTATAGAGGAAACTAACCTTGCATTCCAAATCACATACTCTTTCTTTTTACTACACTACGTACTAAAGTACATAACTGTTTTAGGGCCACGGGGGAGAAAAAAATCAGATAAGGAAGATTTTCTTTCATTATGTCATGAAATGTCACGAATAAAGACAAATACTGCATCATGCTATTGGAGTTAGTGGGGCATTTATGTATTTTCAGCATACTACAATTGACCTGCATGTAGGGATGGCCATTTAGAATTTTGTCTTTAACCGGTTAACCACCAGAATTAACGGTTATTAACCGGTTAACCGTTAAGATTTAATGTAGCCTATTTATAGTGAAATACATGAAGCATTAAAGCCGGGCTCCCGACCTTTTTTTGTTCCAAGGACCGGCATATTAATTTAAAAACAATTCAGGGAACAGTAGCCAATTTAAATGCCTACATTTTGACATTCACACGGCACCTTTGTCTGTTGTGAGAAGAGGTCTAGTATGCGAATGTAGGAGCAGAAAGTGCGATAAGTGACTGAAAAGGGACACACACACACACACACACACACACACACACACACACACACACACACACACACAGTGTCTGTGCAGGGGGCAGGCACTCACTGCCTGGCTGTCTGTCACTCCCTCACACACTCACTGAGACGGTGATAGATGCAGGACAGCATCCACCTCAAGAAGGCTAATGCTAGCGCTATGTTAAGCTAGCGGGAGCCCACGCTGTTAATTCAATTATACAAACATATGACACGGGAGTGTTGTGACCATAAGTTGTGACTGGGAGCGTACCATGGACCTATTATAAAGCTGAGCGTAGCCTACACTACTCGTTTCATTCTTTACTGACAGTTGGCATTCTTACATCCGGTTTAGCGATATCAAAATAAGAGTCCGGACTTCAGAGAAATTAATATTATTATTTTTTTTTTAAACCGTTTAACCTTTAGTATTAACCGGTTAAAGATCTTCTCAACGGTTAATGGTTAACCAGTTAACCATGGACATCCCTACCTGCATGTATTTAGACATCCTAAATCTTTTTCTGGCATTCTAAATAGTAGGGAAGTATGGGGATTGTAACCTTTCTTTATATGTCCATGATTGGAACACAGTACATTTCCTACCCTACACTCTACAGCTAAAGTAATAAATGAATGTTGATTTGTTTCCTGTGTTCTTTCCTCTGCTTTCTTCTGATCCTGGTGGACCGCTGCCTTCCATATCCATCCTTTGACTCTTCAACCCGTCTGCTCTCCATCCAGCTGTAAGTACTCTGCTCATTTGTTATCGGGTTGCAGGGCCCCTGGGCCATAAAAAAAATATGGTGAAAAATGAATTGCCATATAAAATGTACTGTTCACCAAAGGCAGATGCATTTAGTTTTATTTTCTAGAATTGAGTCATTTTATCTAGACATAGCCTAACAAAGTGATTTATCTAAATAGTGCAGTGTATATTGAAATTAATTATTTCAAAATAATAAAAATCACTGGATATAGCACCCTGTTTCCTCTCAGCACCACTCACTGTCCTATTGATAAGATCTCATAGTTATTGCTAAAATGGCTTTATCTCCACGAAGCACATTTCACATTTTGAATATGAAATATTCTCTTGACCATGGAAACAGTAGTTTGACATAATAATCTGGCCACTGGAGAAATGTATGAAGTTTGTGTGTTTGTGTTGGCTCCACAGCAACCGAAGAACCTGGAGGGCTATGTGGGATTCGCAAATCTCCCCAACCAAGTGTACAGAAAATCAGTGAAGAGGGGCTTCGAGTTCACGCTCATGGTCGTGGGTGAGTACTTCTCTCTTAGCAGCAGCATGCATCACACAATCAGCCATTGATCTGAGGATGACAAACACTAAGAGGGTTACGCTCATCCAATGTGTTCACTCACTCAAGTGTGACGCTCTGAAAAGATGTTGATACATCTATTCTACACACAGTCAGTGTGTGTCAGGGTTAGAACTTGTAGCTCCTACGGTACATGTTCACACATCAGGGCTGTATTAAGTTTCATGGCTGAAAGCGCTAGCAGCTGGCTGCCCTCACGCATTAGAGATGCTTTCAGTTGAGGGTGATAAAGTTGCACTTGAAACAAGACTCTGGGAAACCATATTTAAAACTAAAAATGAGCCTTTCAGCAGTACTTTGTGTGTGTGTGTGTGTCTTGTGCTTGGATTGTGTGGACTGGAGGGAGGAAGTTTCCTGTCATTCCATTCACACAGTCAGAGCAGCTGATTCCAAGAGAGGAACGCCTCTATAAGACCTTTCCCTTCTCTTCTGGACGCCACTCTGTCCAGAGGTACCTCAGCAGGAAGCTGCTTTGAATGCCTGTGTGATGTCATATCCTGTCCCCTGCCTTACCTGCCTCCAGGGCTAGGCTAAAGAGCAACCACATCAACCCCCTCCTCCCTTCAGGCTGTGTTCATGTAGTCACACTCTGGAGTCCCCCCCCCCCACCCCTGCTGTATGCACCCACAGGAAAGTTATGTTGCCATTTAGTGTGTAGCATGTCATTAGTACTGCAGGGTCATTTGAAAAAGTCAAGTGCTTGTCATGTATGTGAAGTGTCAGTGTGTGTGTGCTCTGCCTTCATTTACAGGGTTATGGAATGTATGTGCCATGACTGAGAGGCAGCTGTGGTTACTAGCTCTCACTCAATTTTACTGTTACCTTGTCAGACATTACTGCATTTCCATATGAATAAGAGTGGAAACCAGGCTGGCCACACCCTTCTGGAAAGTATGAACAGGTCAGGAATTAATATCAAAATGTATGTGTAACTAGTACACACCCAGTAGTACCCACCAATCCTTAAGCTGGTTAGGGAATTAGGTCTGCATTGTATCATGCTAGGAAGGCTAAAAGGCAATAGCCCTGCATTTATTTATAAGTGGGTCCAAGCAGCCAATTCAGTTTCCAAGGGAAGGCTCAGTGACCCAGAACGATCACAAACCAGAGATTGTACAGCTCCGTGAAAAATGAAGAGACCACTCCAAATGTTCAGTGTCTCTCGTTTAACTATTTATAGAAATATGTTGGAGTAGAATGAACATTTTGGTTTTATAATATACACTACTGACAACATTTCTAATAAATTCCAATACATTTGTTGTCATTAAGAGCATTTCCATTACATTATGTAGAGATTAAGATTTAAGAAACCAGCCTTAAGTAAGAAAGTAACAGCAACAAATGTGACCATTTCACCATTGATCTTCACTGATTTCAAAATATAGCATGTCAGATGTCAGAGCCCCTGACCCCTGTTATTATTATAACCCAGTATATTGTTTATTTGAAACATTCAATTCAATTCAATGACCTTTCTTTCAACTCGTGAGACACTGAGGTTGCCCTCATTCTACATTGTCAACCAGCAACCTATTGGTTTATGTATGCATTAGTGTGGATAGGGGGGTTTGGCTTCTGCTAGCGGAGCAGTGAAAGTGGGCCACAGTCATTTGTGGGGGTCAAAGTCAATATTTGGCAGTGATTTGCACATTGGCAGGAAGTGACCTTGATGTTTG
Source organism: Ammodytes dubius (assembly GCA_026122265.1). NCBI lineage: Eukaryota > Metazoa > Chordata > Actinopteri > Uranoscopiformes > Ammodytidae > Ammodytes > Ammodytes dubius. Next base: position 2,730,055 of record CM047520.1, read on the forward strand.
CCAGTGCGGCCTGCAGCTCATTGTGTTTGACTGAGAGCTGAATGAGCTCTGTTGTATTCCCTTTAGGAAAGAATGCCTTCGCTTAAACAAGAGGGGCCTTTTAGGAGAAGCTGAGGCCAAATCTGACACGGGCACAAGTAAATTGATGACTTTGCCAACAGATATACTGTCTGTGTAACACTTTAGTCATGCCGTAGTCTCGTTAAATGTTTGCTGTCTCCTACCTCGTCTTTGAAGGGGGAAAGTCCCATTCATAAACACAGAGTAGATGAGAGAAGATGATAGTGTTGAACATGCAGAAATTCCCTTTTCACAAATGAACAGACCACTTTACTATATCACCTGCACATTATGAGCCCAGTGTTTGGAATCTCTGTCAAATGAATGAACCCTAAAGGCGGGCTCCCTCTCCCTCTCTCCCAAGCCCAACTTTTCCTGCTTCCCCTCCAGCAGCCTCTTGTATGGGAAGTGCCTTTGAATCAACCCCCATGGTTTACACAGCTGCTGCAGATTTCCTTTAAAGGAAGTGTGTTGGCTGCTTGGGCTTCGGCGGGCTGGTTCAGGGAGAGTGGTTCTTCCTCTGGTGCTGCAGTGGTGGATGCCCAGCTGTATTGACAGTACAGGCTTCTTAATACAAGCTGCTTCAATACGCTTCCAATGAAGTCTGGAATAGCCAGGAGCATTCATCCATTGAGACCATCCATGAAGCAGTCAAGTACACTGGACATAACAAAAAGTTTGATTAATGAACTAAAATTTCATTAAATTGCTGTTTTTTTTATTAACACATTTTTGAGTCCTTAATTTAAAAGAAGTCTTAACTTTGCTGTAATGACATCTTGACGTCTAAAACGCAAGACTGACACTTAAAGGTGGAGTCAGCAATTCTGCAGAACGATTGTTATTGACAAAATAATTTAGTCAATTAGTGAATATCTCCTCATGATCCACCAGCATACGTAATGTGTATGTGCTGAAAATAAATCCAGTGTTAATACACAGCCTAGGCTCTGTAAACAAAATGTCAACAAAGGGGCCCACCATAGCTAGAGGCATGCCTCTTTACAGTGCTTACGCTGTGTGTGTATTAACAATTTTTTTTTCTTACAGTGCAAACAGGGTATGGACAGGTAGCAGATTGTGAGGACATATTTGCTGATTTTGACAAAGTTATTTTGACAACAAGAGTTCTCAAGAATCACTACTGACACAAACCCTTAAACCCAAATGAGTAGATTTATCCTCTGATTTAAAACTCATGTTAAAGGGTGTATCATCAGACAGTTTTTTTTGTCCTACACAGATTACGTAGGATAACATTGTGTCAAGCTACAATGTTTTTTCTGAGGAATTTGACCTTCCTATTACCTACCTAGAAACCCAACTGTAATGGAAAGAGGGTTAAAACATTTTTTTTTAAAGCAGCTGGAAAAAATAGGGCAGCGCAATGTGTCCTCACCTTCTTTTTCCCGCCATTAGAAGACTCTTGGCTCTGGTGCTTGATGCTAGTAGAGAGGTGAACCAGAGCAGCCCTCTCTGGCACACTGCTTCCTCTGCTGCTGCCAACACTGTGATTGCCACTTGGCTTACTGTGTGCTGTTAGAAAAAGCTGGAGAGGTGATCCTCTGCTCGTTAGGATTGTATTACAGAATTCTAATTTGGAAGCACACCATGTCTTTCTTTCATTGTGTGGGGATGTGATGAGACCATTTCTTGAATATCATCAGGTTAGATGCCAGGAAATCAAACTCCTAAGCAAAGGTAGAAGAGGAGATTGGGTACTTAGGGTTGTTCTAGAAGTTCTTTCTGGGGGTGGCTGCTCTGCCGGTGCACTTCCTGTCCCTCCCTTCCCCCCATATTTCAAAGCTTCGCTCCAAAACTAAGGGGAAAGATTTGACTTCTACAGCTCTGATTCTGGAACAGCTCTACTAAAAATAATAGTTTATGGCCATGTATTTAATAATGCATTTTATCTATCTGCAAGTTTTTTTTTTAAAGTGACAGCATGCAGTAGAGAGGTAGAAATGTTCAATGTTAAAAAGATGGTGACGACATGTAACCAGGTCCCTAGCTGGGCTCAAACCCAAGGATGCTGCAGAGTGTCTGCTTCAGTCCATACATGTTTAAGTCATCGCAATTAAACAACAGTAAAAACTACAATTGTATCATGGGGAAAAAATATGATTGAACATCATACTCGATTAGCTCTGAAATTTAATTAGTGTGTTCATATAAATCATGTTTTTTTCTTTCTCATAAATCACACCAATTCATTCATCACTTAATTCTGTGTGTTTCCAATTTAGACAATTGTTTGCAACTCCTTCAAAAGACAACATTCACATTAGTTGCCACAATTTGAGAACTGTTGCTGGGATAAAGAACACAGCGGATAAGTATTGACTATGTATGCTGCAGTAAGACTACTGGCTTCTATTTGCAGTTCACTTGGTCAGATGGCTAAATATTTATATGTTGGGTATTATGTGGGTATAAGTGCAACTTTATATATTTGGTTAGTGTGACTTAAAAGCAGCTGGTGTGTTGAATATGTTTCTGTCTAGTCAAAGCCAATTATCATCTGATCATATTTATGTAAAATGGTTGACTTTTGTGGCAGATTCACGACCCCTCTTCTATCCAAGTAAGCAAGCCACAGCTCTGACCAGCCATGATCAACATCTCCACCCAACCACCAGCACCATAGCTCTTGACTTTGATGGTTCTTTGGTTCTCTTGTTGTAACCTGAGCCCTCCTCATCATCTCCCCTCAAAACTGGGCCCTAGACTGGGACCTGGATTCTGACTGCGTCTCCAATTGTCCCCCTCTTCCTATCAACTCTTAAGCTTCCACAAATTCAAGCTGACATTTGTATCCATGTATTTTGGCCCACGGTTTGTCCAAAGCCACAGCTCCCTCTAGATACCCATCAGCCCACAGTGCAGAAGAGTTCTCCGTTCCTCACCAGATTCAAATACATGTTCACAGTAAACTTGCATGTTTGATCACAGACCAGATACAATAGCTGAAACCTTTTTTTCGGCTGGAGATAAATGTGACTCCTCCACCCCTTAGGAAAATATTAGGAGTGAGAGTGTGTTGAGTGAAGGATCCCTTTGTGTGATTATTTTGCTTCTTCCCGCCTGTCCTCCTCCCTGTTCATGGAACGTTGGGGCGGTGCAGTGGTTGGCAGTAGCGGCCCATGTTGGTCCAGGCCACTTGTAAAGGTCAGGGGCCCTTGTTTGTGCCAGCCCCAGCGTATGACTGCTGCTACTTCTTACACTAAAGCTTTTGTTCAGCAGCTCCTTGTTCCTTTCCACTCAACCCAATGTGAACAAGCACACATTGAACTTAAATGTTTCCCTTTCACAACCTCTCGGAGTCCATAGCCTCGTTTCCACTGAGCGGTTCAGTTTGGTACGGCTCGACACGCATTTATTTGCGTTTCCACTGCCAAAAGTTGGGAAGGGTATCAAAATAAAGAGAGCCGAGCCGCACCTATTTTGTCCCCCTTTTGTTAGCATACCAAGTGGTCCCAATAAGGATGATTGGCCGACAGATTTATTTCTGTGTTAATACCATAGACTGTATATAAATGAAATCCGCTGTGTGTAAACTCCTCGGAAAGAGTGAAGAGTCTTGTGTCTAGCTAATACACGCTAGCTCTTTGTCTAACTGGCAGTTATATTCAAAGCTGCAGTTAGATTCTGGGCCAATCAGAGCAGACTGGGCTTTTTTTTAGAAGGCGGAGCTTATGGAGACAACCGCTAAAACTGAGCATTTCAGACAGAGGCTGAACAGAGGAGATTCAGCAATGGCACTGTGATAATTATAAATGTTTTGTGTGGACACTACACCATGAAAACAGTTTTTTACAATTTTTTTTTATTTGAAAATGAGCGCCGTATCAAAGACAATTAATAATGATCCGTCACCCAGCAATGTTAAACATCTTTTAATCCCAAATGAGCTGTATCTCAAAGTGTCAACGTCTGCATTTTACACGAGTGGTCCTGCATGTGAAGATGAAACCGCTCTATTAAGAATGTTTAAGTGAGTGAAGAATGTGTCAGCTGTTGCTTTCTCTTGTGCCTTGGATTTCTTCCAGTACAATGGAATGGAATCTTGCACTCCAATGATTTGTGTTTTTGGCTCCTCTTTTTGTTAAGAGAGAAAAAGTCAAAGATGTGGTTGAGAATCTTCCCCTTCCCCTCTCCTCCCTTCCCATGATTCTCTTGATAAGATTCCTGAAATGCAGACAGGAAAATAATTTAGGAGGACAGAGCTTCCACCCCTGCCCTGTTAACGCCGGGTGGCCTGTTTAAATAAAAGAAGAAGGGTTAATGGGAGCCATTTCCTGTACTGAAAAAGGTTCTAGGTCTGAAACGGCATAAAGAATGTCCCATCGCTGAACCGACTGCATTAGACATGGAGTCCACCAACATCTGGAGCTTGTGTCATGTTGCATCTTTATACACTGGTTTGAAAAGGGAGGATTAGAAAAAGGAGGAGAGCCTGAAATGCATCTGTGCTAGTTGACTCCCTCCCACCCCCCTTCACTCACTGGCTATGTCTTTGTCTCTTTCAGGGGAATCTGGCCTGGGGAAGTCTACGCTGATCAACTCCCTCTTTCTGACGGACCTGTACTCTCCTGAATACCCGGGTCCTTCACATAGAATTAAAAAAACAGTGCAGGTAATTCATTTATTCACTCACACAGGAATGTGTCCACGCCTTTTCCTCTCTCTCTTCTGATGTCAAAACACATTGGTTCCTTCCTACGCTTGTCAATTGTGGATCTACACCATTCTATTGCTATGACTCAGCTACTGCTAATTGAATGTTTCCGACAAAGGTCCTCTAGGTTTGTCTGTTAATTGAACAATGACGGGTTGCGTTCACTCTGACACTGGCCTGGTTGTATTGTCAGAGCCTAAGGGCTGCTATAGAACACAGGTGTGTCTCTTATGTTGAAGCCATCAGCTGAATAGTTTCTGAGTGAGATCTTGTTTTGTGAGGCGCCTCCCGCTATAGCTGTTGCCACACATGTGTTTGTGTTAGACAGTGAAACCAGTTCAGCTGCTTAAACAGAGAGAGGCAAAATATGTTATAAAGTCAACTTGGGCCATGCTAATTAAGACTGTTGTTAGGTTCCACAGTGGTAAAACTTTATTACATGAGGTCTATTTTTAAACCATTGTCTATTTGGAAATTGTATAAGATTTTCTTTCTAATTGGTGATGTAAATAAACATGTATTTACAGTCTTGAGTATTTTACGAGCGGCGCGACCAGGGCGGCGCGGCTGCGCAGAAGTTGAAAATATTGAACTTTTTGCCGCCGGCCGCTCCACGATAGCCAATCAGCGTTGAGCTCCTCCCGACGTCACTCGCTTTGGGACGACGGACAGAGGAAATTAAGATGGATGAAAACATAATAGTCACAGTTTGCTCCCATAAGTTCTGTGAATAGCCTCTGTGTCTGTTGCCTGCTGTGTATAGCTATCAGTTTTGCTTTATGAACCAAGTTAGCACCAGTTAGCTTGGGTAAAGCACCATCAGCACAGCAGACTGGTTCTCTCAGCACCGGTTAGCACCAGTGCCAGCATATCCCTAGAGCCCCAGAGTAGGAGAAGGCTGCTCTGGTCGGGCGGCGGACACAATATGACCCAATATGATCACGCGGCGCGGAACCTGCGATTCGCACGCGGCCAACCGCCGCGCCGCGGAGTGCAGTGTGTTTGTACTTAACACAGGTCTCTCAGTCACCCGCTCTGCATGTAATCGGCAAATAAACTTTTCAAGTATCCCACAACCTGATATGCAATCAGAATAAAATACACAAGGCTTTCTCTTTGTTAATCACAGACGCAGAGATAGAAGGCCCAGGGCTGAGGGGGAAGACATGCCAGCCCCCACTGTAAGCCCTTTGATGTGGCCTGGCATATGGATGAAAGGCACGGCATAGGACATGAAGAGTATGGAGAGTAAATAACAGCAGATAGATGTGACGTAAAGGAGGCCACCTTATTGACTGATGTTGTTAGCTCCCAGATGTGTGTGGGCTAACTCTGCTACTATGTGAATGAATGAGGTTGTCACACACTGCATCGTGTCAATGGGGAAAAGCAGAAAGTAGCAGGTGAAGTTTTCATTCACCACCGCTAACTCCTTATTAACCATGTAAAAGCTGCTGGTACATAGTCTGTGTGCACACAGTCAGAGTCAGGGAATTGCATTTGCTTGTGTGATATGTAAATCGCTTAATGTAAAGGCCTGTGCCAGTAGTGACCGTGGAGAGTTTAGTCTAGATGGCCCAGTGGCTCTCTGCTTGATTTGGATACTAACATCAATCTATTAACTTCTGTCTGCTCCGCCATGCTCAAGTGTAAACATTTGTAAACTAGTGCTAGGAAAGGAAAGGAGCTCTGTCGTTTCCTGTATAGCCAACTTCTCTCATAGCTGTGTATACTCGGTTATAATCTTACAGATTTTTAATTTATGAATGCATGCAAGTTGATTTAAGATAAGTGGACAGATTCCATGCAATGCAATAGACAGTCTTCATGTGTTTAGTATTATGATGACCTTGTTAATTGACTTTCCCTTTGTTTTCATTATTAACCCCTTTAACGTGATTTGTGTAAATCTTTCCCAAAAACGTCTTACCTGGGGTTAGGGTTACATCTCACACATGCACACTAATATTTCCATTAGGACTGTGTCTCCATAGCAGATAAGCTGCATTGTCTTGTGTGAAAGGTGCGATAAATCAAGATAAACATCAATAAATCTGCCTGAAATCATATGAAAGACACTCCCTATAACTTCAGATCTTTCTCTGTGCGATATTTACCAGATTGTACTACAATACAAGCTTTAGAAGTGTGTCTGTGTCTGTGTGTGTTTGGGTGTGTGGCAACATTTTACTTCCTATTCACATAACCCAAAGCATTGATAGCAACTCGGGTGAGAAGATGTATGCATGTCTTTTTTTCTCACATTTCATCATGACGCTTGTATCATTGGAAGATAGAAGATAGACATTTTCAGATTAAAGATGCTCATTTTTAGCTGCCCCACATTAACAGTTTTTTTTTCTGTAAATGCCACTGTGTGACTCCATCAAACCAGAGCCACACGAGTTACACTATCAACTTAACTGCAAGTCTCACAAGACTAATGTCAGATCATATACAGTATTTCCCTTTTAGACATTGATGTAGTGTTGATAACCAATCAAGCTCTTATCATATCGATCATATCACAGGTTGGTGACTCTAACTGACAGGTATCTTAATGTTTGAAAAGAGGCCCTAACTAACCCAGTATCTAGAACAACACTGGGATTGAGTGAGGAACTCAAACTTGTTCCTGACACAAAGATGAATGGTTGTCCTCAGAGCTACAGCAGGCTTTATTTAATAAGATGAGCCCCAAGCAGTCTGCTGGTGACTGGCTGTGTGGTGCTGTAGTTCCTGTTTTTCAGTAGCGGTAGATCATTAGAGTGTGTAATGCACAAAAAGCCCAAACAAACACACAGCTTCCTGTAACGGTGCACAGATAAAAGAAAGGCACGCGCCTCAGTAAACTGCCTCTCCCCATTCCTACACAGAGCAGCTTCCTCTTTGCTGCTATGACGACGGCATGACTCTCCAACCACTGCTTCCTACTACACACACACACACACACACACACACACACACACACACCAAAACACTACATACATATTATTTTGTAATTTTTATTCATTGGAAAACTTCTCATATAGTGCTCCAAGTTCAACTTTGTATCCGGTTATTGTGGGGACAGACACACACTCAGTATGTTTTACATGAAGAATCATAATCGGGCAAATAAACGAATAGGACTTTAACGGGACTTGTAAAATGCATGTAAACACCTTTATCCGATCTACTTCGCACACAAATCGGCACATTAACGGACAAGCGAAGCAGGATAAGAACACCTAGATAACTGTTCATAGTCGGCATTCTACCTGCATGTATACTGAGATCGCATCGCATATCAGAGTTTGCGTTCTGCGCTTGCTCGAGGATTCTCTCCCCGGGATTTCACCCAGAAGTGGAAGGAGACGACGTAATAAAAAGTAGCTTAAATAAATTCCATCAAATCAAGAAATGATGGTGTATTAATGGTGAAATGTACTACTTTGTTGTTGTTGCTGTCACCTAGTGGTCAACCGGACGTGGCTCTATAACCACTTATTAATAGGTCTACATCGCCACCTAGCGTAGCGGAGTCAGCCATGCTCCGACCATTTTATCCGATTCTCTGAAAGGCCATGTATACTCAGACATGTGACGCGGTCCGTTCGAGTGGCAAAATCGGTATATGGCTTAATGCTATCAAGATGTACCATGTAAACGCACTGAGTGTCTTCTCTTATAAAGAAGAACCCCAGGCTGAAAAGCATTGTGTGACTGCCCCTTTTATAGTAAACGATAGACCAGTTCTTAGTCTGTTGCAACTCTAGCCTCACCTAGCATGGAAAGCATTCTGTCATAATGATGCCAATTCCGTCAGTCACCCAGCACGTTATTCAAGGTCACATGTCAGGTGAATTGAACCTGCTTCACTATTACTCCTAGCTGTGAAGGGCCTCATTTAAGTCACTGTTTTATTTTGTCTGACTTAAAAATAGCTTAATAATTGTACTGAAACTGGTGAAGCACATGAAATTGGTAATGTTTCTAAGGTGGTAACGTAGGCTACAACTATTGTGCCTTTTCTTATTTTCCACTTTTCTTGCTAAGCAGCAGGGGGACATATGTGTTCATATCCAAAAAAAATGAGCGAAAACTGTTCTGTGCATGGTTGAAAAAGTCAGAAACATTTACTGATGTTCACGTTTGTAGAGTTGTAACCTGATGAACCAGAAAGTCCAGCTATTGACCACTGGAAGAAAAGTTAGTCCAATATGACCAGTCCTTTTGTAGGTCTGTTTGGGTCCTTACCAGAATATCTGTCTCTTTAGCTGCTTACCCAAAGTGAAAATGTGCTAGACTCTGACACAGTTCAGGCAGTAACCATGACTGCAGGGGTAGCAGAGGCAGTGGAGAGCCACACAACAGGGAACATGAATGAATGTCAGGGAAAGTGTAATGTGGCCTTGCCTCGTAGTCTGGGGGACACTGTCCCAGGGTATATCATATTATATATTGTCATATTTTTTTTTTTAAAGATATTTTTGGGGCATTTTTATGCTTTATTGATAGTGCAGAGAGACAGAGGTGAAACGGGGCAGAGAGGGGAGTGACATGCAGAGAACGACCGCGGGTGGGAATCGAACCCGGGTCTGCTGCTGGGCCCGGCCGGGAGGGGGACGCCTTACCAACTGAGCTAAAGGCGCCCCCATATTGTCATATTTTTAATAATTTCGGGGGTTTTAGAGGGAATCTATTGCGGGATTTGCTCTGGAAAAAGGAACACAACCGTTGTGGCGATTACGTAAACACATAGGTTGCGTTCCGAATCGCATACTTTCTACTATATAGTATGTAGAAAAAAGATTTAGGATGTCCCAATTCTTGTGGCCAGATTTAGGATGGTTAGAAGTACCCGGATGTCCTACGTCATGCGGCCAAGATTGTTAGTGTTGAAAACTGCATCCTATTTGGGCGATTCTGACCCACAATCCAGTGCGCACGTGAAGTGACGTCACATCGACGAAGCCTCCATATGAAAACAAACGGGGATGCGACGGATATAAAAGCAAGAGGCAAGATCAAGGCGCAATGTTATGATGAAATAAGAGAGTAAAGTATGTCCCAATAATAGTATGCCTACTGCATCCTAACTAGATTCTTTTTATCGTCGGATGTAGTATGTAGAATAGAAAAAAGAAAGGGTATGCGATTCGGAACGCAACCATAGACGGGGATCAGGATTCATAGATAGTGACTATTTTACAATGTCAAAATAATATGCATGCAGCCCTATGAATGACACATCTGTTGACTGCACAACGCATCAGATGTTTCAAATGTTAGCAACAGTTTCACAAGCTTACAATAGAGTGAATAAATGTCATGTTGAATTAAGCAATAACAGACATGAGTGCTGCAGGTGTGACTGTGCCAAGACACTGACTGACTGTGTGAGTCATGTGATCCAAGCCTCCAAGTCTCCAAGCTGTGATTCTGTGTTGCAGTGACGGTGCAGAGCGGGTTTGGGAGTTTCCTCAAATAGAGTGCACAGCTGCATAGTTTAGACTTGAGCCTTGGAATTGTGGTACTGTTGTGGAGCTCTGCCCGGCCCTCTCCCTCTCTGTCTCTCCTGTCCTCTCTGCATGTAGTTGTAGGGTATTACACGTGTTGTCAGTTTGGGGCTAGCAGTGTACAGTGGATCAGCTGCGTTGGGCTAGGATCTTCCCCCTGGCCATGTTCCCTTGTGATTCTACCGCTTTGCTTCAAATCTCCTCTTAATCCCTCACACACACACGCTGCTTCCAATTTGTTTACCTGCCTATTACACCTCCTCAGATCTTGCTAGCAGTTTAAATGGGATTAAGTGTGTGTTTGTGTGTGTGTGTTCCTCTGTTGGCTCCCTCCCTGACTGACTGAATGTTTTGATATTTTTGAAGTTCAAGTCCCAAAGGAAAAAGATTGAGAGCTGTAAAATGAAATGTGCTTTAATGTGTGTTTGCATTGCTTGTTGTTTATCCGTCCCAATAGGCCAATAGAAGAAAAATGGAAAACAGAACTTCTCTCTCTCTCTCTCTCTCTCTCTCTCCAGGAACCACAAACTCATTGCATTTCAAATACATGTGGCCACTCTCCCCCCCCCCCCCCCCCCCCAAGGTCTGTGATGAAACCCTGAGGAATGTTGTGTGTTAATAGGATCCAATTTATTATTTAATAAAAGGAGAGGAAAAGAAGAAGATGAGTGATCAGGCAGGGGTGTGCAGAGTGGGTGTTAGCTGTTAGATGTGATGGCTCAGGGCAGATGCCTCTAGTGCTCCTGGGTAATAAAGGCTCTCTGAGGGTTGAATAGTGCTACAAGGACAGGGACTTGGTGATAGGCCAAGCAAACTGCCTTCTGCTCTCAGCTCCGTCTTGTCCTGAAATGCACAGACATGCTCCGCTGAGAAGACGCTCCTGCATCACTGGAACTGAAATGAAAAATCATCCAATGAAGTAGATGTGTCATGTAAAGGGGCAATGGCTCCCTCTAACTCGCAGCAAAGACTGTCCCTGCGTTCCAATCCCCATACTTCCATATTATTTAGTATGCTGAAAATACATAAATGCCCCACTAACTCCAATAGCATTTTGGAGTATTCGTCTTTATTCTTGACATTTCTCAACATAATGAGAGAAAAAACTTCCTTGTCTGATTTTTTTTTTTTTCCTTCCTGTGGCCCTAAAACTCTTCTGTACTTTAGTATGTAGTGTAGTACGATGTGATTTGGAACACTGGGCTAGTTTGAAAAATCATGTCACTTCAACTACAATAATAGTTTTTGTCCACTAATTGTCACTTCAGCCTCTCCATTAGTACTTTAACTGCTTTAAAAGAGTGAAAAGCTGTGCATAACATCTTTGAACTTTATACACGTATTTTTAATGAAACAATCATGAGGTAAACCATGCAATGTATCATTGTCTAGCTAATAACTGTTAAGAGTGGTAAAAAGTAGTAGATTTTACTGTAATATGTTTGGGCCTTTTTATATACTATCTATGGTTTGGGCAGAGGTACAATAGGATAAGGTAATGTGAAAATATATACAGTACCATGAGACACAATACATACATTTCTCTATTGTCAGAATGATATCAAAGCAATTCTTTGATCTGTCAACCAGGTATTTCATTCACTGGATCAACCAAACAATGATCGTTAGACCAAAAACACATATTATTGCGCACATTAACTTATAAGCAACCTTTTTTTTTGTGCAAGTTTACTCTTTACCTTGTTGCATTTGTGCGAGTGCATTACTGTTTTGTTATGCTAAAGTGGGCTTTCTTTTGTGCAACAGGAATGTTTTCACCAATCATTTAGACCTGGGTCCATTGACTATGCAGTAGACAGGTTTTTCTCACCTCGATCAGCTTGAATGTAAACGTAAGACCTGTATGGACACAGAGGGACAAGCATTATTGTTTACTCCTGGGAGCAGCTGAGGTGCAGGGTGCAAACAGCTGCAGAGGTTAAAATAGCAGCGTTTCTGTTGGTGAGATGTGCCAGTAAGCAGAGGCGCTCGCTGTCTAGACAGGGGGTCGGATATTGTCAACCTACTGAAGTCAGTGATGATCACTCCGAGTTTTGAAATGAAGGTTAAAGGTGAAGTAAGCGATTTATTTATGTTAATTTAAGTATTAAATCGCTCTTTATTCATACTGTGATCACTTACAGGTGAAACTCGAAAAATTAGAATATCGTGCAAAAGTTAATTTATTTCATTAATTCAACTTTAAAAGGTGAAAATAATATCTTATACAGACTCATTACATGCAAAGTGAGATATGTGAAGCCTTTTTTTGTTATAATTGTGATTATTATGGCTTACAGTTTATGAAAGCCCCAAATTCAAAATCTCAGAAAATTAGAATATTACATACAATCAATAAAAAAAGGTTTTTAAATACAGAAATGTCGGCCCTCTAGAAAGTATAATCATGCATATGTACTAAATACTTGGTTTGGGCCCCTTTTGCATGAATTTTTGCCTCAATGCGGCGTGGCATGGATGCTATCAGTCTGTGGCACTGCTGAGGTGTTATGGAAGCCCAGGTTGCATTGATAGTGGCCTTCAGCTCATCTGTATTGTTGGGTCTGGTGTGTCTCATCTGCCTCTTGACAATATTCCATAGTTTCTCTATGGAGTTCAGGTCAGGAGAGTTGTCTGGCCATTCATGCACAGTAATACCATGGTCAGTCAACCAGTTACCAGTGGTTTATGGTAGTGTAGGCAGGTGTCAAGTCTAGATGGAAATGGAAATTGTCATCACCATTAAGCTTGTCAATAGACAGAAGCATGAAGTGCTCCAAAATCTTCTGGTAGATGCTGTGGTGACTTTGGACTTGATAACACAGTGGACCAACAGCAGCAGATGACATGATACCTCAAATAATCACTGATCCAAATTAAATGTTGCCTTTCATTTGGAAATCAAGGTTCCACAGTCTAGAGGAAGAGTGGAGGGGCACAAAATCGTTGCTTGAAGACCACTGTCAAGTTTCAACAGTCAGTGAGGATTTGAGGCACCATGTCATCTGATGGTGTTGGTCCACTGTGTTATCAAGTCCAAAGTCACCACAGCTGTCTACCAGGAGATTTTAGAGCACTTCATGCTCCTGTCTGTTGACAAGCTTTATGGAGATGCTGTATTACTTTTCCCAGCAAGACTTGACACCTGTCCACAGTGCCAAAACCACAAGTAACTGGTTGACTGACCATGGTATTACTGTGTTGATTGGCCAGACAACTCTCCTGACCTGAACCCAATAGAGAAACTATGGAGTATTGTCAAGAGGCAGATGAGACACACCAGACCCAACAATACAGACGAGCTGAAGGCCTCTATCAAAGAAACCTGGGCTTCCATAACACCTCAGCAGTGCCACAGGCTGATAGCATCCATGCCACGCCGCATTGAGGCAAGAATTCATGCAAAAGGGGCCCATACCAAGTACTTAATACATATGCATGATTATACTTTCTAGAGGGCCGACATTTCTGTATTTAAAATCCTTTTTTTATTGATTTTACGTAATATTCTAATTTTCTGAGATTTTGAAATTGGGGTTTTCATGAGCTGTAAGCCATAATAATCACAATTATAACAAATAAAGGCTTGAAATATCTCACTTTGAATGTAATGAGTCTATATAATATTAGTTAGTTTCACCATTTAGGCTGAATTACTGAAATAAATGAACTTTTGCACGATATTCTAATTTTTCGAGTTTCACCTGTATATAGTGTGATCGTTTCATAAAGCCGATCCCTCAGTCACTTGCTCTGCATGTAATCGGCAAATAAACTTTTCGGGGATCCCACTACTGATAACCAATCAGAAGAGAGAACGTTACAAACCGGCACCTGTCTCACTGCCGGTGCACGTGCAGAGCGACAGATGGGTGAATGTTTATGCGCCTACAATGGCGGAGCAGGTAAAAATCCTTCCCAATGTCTGTTTTGATGGTTTTTATCATGTTTTATCACACTTATGGATCTGAGATGATGCTAGATAACTCGCTGCTTGAAGACCACAGTGCATTAATGTGGGGACGAGGGAGGGGACTGCTAACTGCAGTCACTGACAGGAAGTTAGCTAAACTGACCATTCCTCTTACTGAACCTTTAACTATGACTGCATTTGGGATTTGAAGTTAAGTGAATGAGGATTTGAGCAAAACGAACACATTAGGGAGGTGTAGACGTGCACCACTGACTCCATCTTGTTAGTTTTGTCACCTTTTCATTTGCTGTATGTTACAAGTACTTTATTAGCTTACATAAGTACTGATGGCTTACTTAACCGTGCTTGTGTGAAAGCCTGGAGTTGTCCTTACTTTTCCCATGAGCTCACTGTCTGTGGGCAGCCTGACTGGTTTTAATAGCCATGTCTGTGGCTTGACTCATCCTGTTAAGCAGGAGGAGAAGACACTGCAGGATTCTTCATAGTGGTCCATTCAGCAGTCCTACACTTTAAACTGAAGCTGTGTTGTATAGCACCATCTCTGACTGTCCCAGACACACTCCCTGCGTGCCAAATGACATACTTTTTATTTTTACTACCCTACATACTAAAGTACAGAAGAGTTTTAGAGCCACGTAAAAAAAAATCAGATAATTAAGTTTTTTTTTTCATTATGTCGAGAATAAAGACGAATACTCCAAAATGCTATTGAAGTTAGGGGGGCATTTATTGATTTTTTTTTTTTTTTTTTTTTTTTTTTTTTTTTTTTTTTTTTTTTAGCATACTACAATTGACAGTGGATGTATTGGGACATCCTAAATATTTTTCTGGCATACTAAATAGTAGGGAAGTATGGGTATTGGAATACAGGGACTGTTTCTCCCACTTTGGTTGTAATGCGAGTGCAACACGTTCTTCTTATCTATATCGCCCGTGCAGATCTGCATAGACATTCCCAGTATATCACAAGCACCATTCTGTCACAGTCACATGCTTATACAGGAATCTCAAATATTGCAAATATTTCTTGACAGTATCTTTGTTTCCTGATGAGTAACACACCCTGCGTTCCAATCCCCATACATCCCTACTATTTAGTATGCCATAAAAAGATTTAGGATGTCCCAAACACTTCAGTTGTAGTATGCTGAAAATACATAAATGCCCCACTAACTCCAATAGCATTTTGGAGTATTCGTATTTCTCGACATAATGAAGAAAAAAACCGTCCTCATCTGATTTTTTTTTTTTCTCTCCTGTGGCCCTAAAACTCTTCTGTACTTTAGTATGTAGTGTAGTAAAAAGAAAGAGTATGTGATTTGGAACACAGGGACAGTGCCCGGTATGACCTGCCACATTGCAGTAGAATGCTTTATTTCCACACTACTTTGTATTTGAAATAATGTATATGTAATGTTTAATAGCATTTACAAGGTCTTTACAAGTGAATTCCTCTGAATTGAACTTGGATTGACTGTATGAAAGTCATTTGTTAGTGAGTTTGTTCAGCTCTGGAGGCCAGGGGTCAGTTGTGATATATTCCAGTTAATAACAGTAAGCGGCGGGTCAGTGGGGGTCACAGGGCCAAAGGTCGGCTGTCTTCTGTGGATTCCTGTGAGGCAGCTGTAAATCCATTGTGATAGATTGTGAGGGACAACAGCTGGAACAACTGCACAACAGACAGCTAACCTGCAGCCAATCAGCATTCAGCACCAACCAGGGTTGCGTTCCGAATCGCATACATTCTACTATATAGTATGTAGAAAAAAGATGTAGGATGTCCCGATTCTTGTGGCCAGGTTTAGGATGGTTAGAAGTACCCGGATGTCCTACTTCATGCGGCCAAGATTGTTAGTGTTGAAAACTGCATCCTATTTGGGCGATTCTGACCCACAATCCATTGCGCACGTGAAGTGACGCCACATCGACGAAGCCTCCATATGAAAACAAACAGGGATGCGACGGATATAAAAGCAAGAGGCAAGATCAAGGCGCAATGTTATGATGAAATAAGAGAGTAAAGTATGTCCCAATAGTATGCCTACTGCATCCTAACTAGATTATTTTTATCGTCGGATGTAGTATGTAGAATAGAAAAAAGAAAGAGTATGCGATTCGGAACGCAACCCAGGTGTAGAACGGATGGAGGGGGAGGAGGCTCAGAAAGCTCTGACCTCTTGACCTGACTTTTCACAGCAGGCATTTTGACATGTCATAGCAAGTAATGAACAGGTGTCATTAATTATACTAACTACATTTCCTTAAAGGTTGAGGAAGTGATTCTGGAGAACGCTTGTTGTCAAAATCACTCTTTGTCAAAATTGGTGAATATCTTCTTATGTTACAATACCAGTGTCTGCACTAGGCTCTGTAAACGGACATGTTGCTAGCTACGGTTGGCCTCATTAGTTTACATACCCGTTTACGAACCCTAGACTGTGTATTAATACCAGATTTTTCTTCAGTGCGCACACAGTACGGACAGGTAGCAGATCATGAATATTCAATATTATGTATAATATACTAATGTGATATTCCATGTGGCATTTCCTGAGAGGTTTGGGAACACTTTCTCCAGACATCAGTCCCAAAACAGCTTGAAGCTCCTTTTCCCACCGTGCCACCAAACTATCTACATTGTGTTTGTTGTTCGTTAGAAAAGTATCATCATAACATTTTGAAAGAACACCTTTTGGGTTTTTTTTGCAATTATATATTGATTCTTCAAGAGACCTTAGTTTGGGCTTGTCTGGCGGTAGCTTAAAATCTCTATTGATAAAAATGGCGAACCTCATAAGGTTAAAAACAGCATTTGTATTTTAGGGAGTGATGTCACGTCAATGTGTTGCATGGACCTGACTTGAGTGTTTGTCATCAGTCACTGGTAGTCTGTGTGAAGCTCTGCGTCTCCTGATATGAGGGAATGGAAGACCAGTTCTGGTTCACATCTGCTGAATTACATCAAAGTTCATCTGCTGATCACAAGTTGTGGGTGGACCCCCTGTGATCAAAGCCTAGCGCTTCTGCTGCTCCTGACTGTGTGTTCAGAGGAAACTTTGTTCAGCCCGTTCTTTTTACATGGCATGCTATGTGCTATTCATAAACAACTGTGGCTCACTGGTTAATTTGCGTTGCAGAGCTGTTTTCTTTATGGTCTCTGTGTATTTGTGTTAGTACAGTGAGTAAAAGAAAAAGTAGCCAGCTAAGTTCCATGGCCACGCTTCCTCAGGAACGGTATTCCATATGTAATGTCCCTTCAAATTGCTCTCTTCAAAGTAATGTATCTTATGTGGTTTTTTCTTCAAACTAAACATTGTCCGACTTTGTAAAACGTACCACATTACCAGCGAGTTATCTTTGTGTAACAACCAACCAACGTCCAAGTGATTGATTCAGCTGCTATAAGCATTTCATATTTGACATGTTTTAAATGTTCAACTCTTAACAGTAGTAAACATGGGGCTGTGATACACTATATGGTTGACCAGTCTCTAAGGAGGAAGACTTGTTTCACCTAGATACTGCTGACCACAGTTCAGTGTGGTCCTCATCAATTGGGTTTCATTTTCAATAAAGCTCTATGAAACCCATGTAAATCAACCATCACTTACCCTGTGTTCCAATACACATACTTCCCTACCATTTAGTATGCCAGAAACAAATTTAAGATGTCCTAATACATGCAGGTCAATTGCAATATGCCAAAAATACCGGGATGCCCCACTAACACCAATTGCATTTTGCAGTATTCGTCTTTATTCTTGACATTTCTCGACATCATGAAGAAGAAAAAAACTTCTTTATCTGATTTTTTTTTCTTTCTCCTGTGGCCCTAAAACTCTTCTGTACTATGTAGTGTAGTACAAAGAAAGAGTATGTGATTTGGAATGCAGGGATGGTTTCAGTGATACATTGGCCCATTGGCTCCCAATGCTAACATTACTTACCAGAAATGTCTTTTTGACTGTTTGGTTGATGTTGGTCTGTTAATAATTCGTAGTTAGCCCACTCACTGGTAGACACTTTCTATGCAAACGGAATTTAAGAAAAAATAATTTTGCAGCAATTTTGTAATATGCATGTTGCTTGACTGATTTGTGTCAATATTCCTGCTGTACAGGTGGAACAGTCCAAAACTCTGGTGAAGGAAGGAGGAGTGCAGCTTCTGCTCACCATCGTTGACACCCCGGCTTTGGTGACGCAGTTGACAACAGTAACTGGTGAGCGCAGCCATTTATCATTTGTTATCTGTCATATTGTTAGCCTCATAGCATAATTGCATAATCAAAATCATATTTACTCTACTCTACATCTACTCTATTTTACATCTACTCTACATCTACTTTACCCTACTCTATAACCCTTAAAATATGACTTGGGCAATTATGCTACAAGGCTAACAAATGATATACGTGACTATAAAATATTCTAATGGTATCCCAGTCACCTGACATTGACGTGAATGATGTGTGGTCCACAGCTGGCAGCCGGTCACCGACTACATCGACAGTAAGTTTGAGGATTACCTGAACGCAGAGTCCCGGGTCAACAGGCGGCTAATGCCAGACAACAGAGTGCAGTGCTGCCTGTATTTCATCGCTCCGTCTGGGCACGGGTAGGTACCTCAGGGATCCCTCTCATTCTGGATTATCTAGAAAGTCATGGAATTATTAGAGGTGATTTTTATTTCATTTTTCATTTTCATAAAGGGATTTTCACACACTAATCATTTAAACAGAATAGAGCAGCAATGTATCTTAAGGCATGTATCGCACAATGCATTAATAGATGGTACACAACTGGTTTGGAGTGAGGCCATGATTGTCATATTTAATTTTTTCACTTTGTGTCTATGTGAAATGTGTTGTGCTGTATTGGTTTTACAGCTACTGCTTTTGACCCCTTTGACCCCTTTGCATTTGAACAGGTATGTTTACGGCTGTGCAGGATGCAGGTTAAATTGCTTAAGAAGAAAAAGAAAAAGACTTGATTCTGGGAATTGTTTGCAATTGGAGGAGACTAAAACAAACCACTGAATGGATTTGCTCCTCAAAGCTGAAATTAGAATCAAAAATGGCCCCCAGAGGTTTGGCAGTGGGTTTAACTGACAACTTGTTAAGGTTTGCTGATATTGCGATAAATGAGTCTTGAGCTACGTTACTGGCAGCAACCTCTGATCAGACGAGAACACTTTTGACAGTTAGGTAAGAGATCAATGGCCCTGAGTATAAGTCTGTCACCTCATGGTGGAATCACAGGAACACATGGAAAGAAACAAGCAACGGAGCTGCATACTTCAGCTGTTGTGTTGCATTGTTGCTGGCCTGCTGCCTCACTCTCTGGCAAGCAGTGAAGTAGTCCAACCCCAGCCAGGCCCTCCTACCGAGCTACCACGCAGGAATCACACTGGTGTAATCTGTCCTGACCTGGAAGACACCATTCCTCCAATCTGTGTCTTGGCTCTGGCCACTGCCAAACATGCACACACAAACCGACACAAACACACACACGGGGTTGCCTTCAAACAGTCCCTGCGTTCCAATCCCCATACTTCCCTACTATTTACTATGCCAGAAAAAGATTTAGGATGTCCCAATACATGCATTTAAATTGTAGTATGCTGAAAATACATAAGTGCCTCAGGCGTTCACTGACACTCGTACCCTTCAACTGTGTCTTGTCTTTGCCTCTTCCTCAGACTGAAGCCCCTTGATATTGAATTCATGAAACGGTTACATGAAAAGGTCAACATCATTCCCCTCATCGCCAAAGCCGACACAATGACTCCTGAGGAGTGTCAACAGTTCAAGAAACAGGTGTGTGTGTGTTGGGTGTGTGTGTGTTGTTTTGTGTGGTGTGTGTGTGTGTGTGTGTATTTTTGATATTTAGTCTATACTACATCTTATCTAATACCTCAATGTATCATTTTCTCAATTCTAGCCTGTCTTTTTATTCAGGCAAAGTTTTGTAAAACAGCATGTTAGTATTTCTCAGTATCTTAAGTCAGTATTGTGTAGTTTAGTATTTTAAATGATACCCAGACCTGATCCAATCAAATCTGTTTTGCTGTCACTGTAGAAATCCTCAGCGTTGTGTTTGTGTGCCTCACTGACCAGTCCAATGTGTTTTATCTAAGCAAAAATAAACAGGATACAGGAAGTTCAGATTGTCCAACCAATGTTGAAGACTTCCTTTAAACTCTTGTGTTGTTTGCTGTCTCACAATGCTGTATTTCAGGAACCAGTGTTAAAAATAGCACACTGTATAACGAGTGCACAGACGCTGCATCTATACATTGATACTGTTTGTGTTCATGTGCAGATCATGAAAGAAATCCAGGAGCACAAAATCAAAATCTACGAGTTCCCGGACACGGAGGACGAGGAGGAGATGAAGATTGTCAGGAAAATCAAGGTCTGTTGTTATTCTAAAAATTCAGCCCTCCTTTTAATCAAAGCATCTCTGCTCTCTGTTAGCTGCATGTCAAGCAATGTCTTTTGATTTATGTCATTTATAGTATGTGTGTGTGAATGGGAGGGCTCAGCCTACAGTGTATTTTTAGCCCCGGTGTGTGCGTGAACTATGCAACAGTTGTCCCCTCCCTCCCCCTCTCTGCAGGATCGTTTACCCTTGGCTGTCGTCGGTAGCAACACCATCATCGAGGTCAATGGAAAGCGAGTGCGTGGCAGGCAGTATCCCTGGGGTGTGGCTGAAGGTGAGAGCTCCAAGGGCAATGGATCCTAGGCTGCTATACTGATACAACTAGGTGGAATATAACTAACCCTGCGTTCCGAATCGCATACTTTCTACTATTTAGTATGGTAGAAAAAAGTATTTTTTAGGATGTCCCGATTCTTTGGCCAAATTTAGGATGGTTAGAAAGACCCAGATGTCTACTACATCCGGCCAAGATTTTTAGTTGTGAAAACAGCATCATATTTGGGGCGATTCTGACCCATAATCCAGCGCAAACCTGAAGTGACGTCACATCAACGGAGCCTCCATATGAAAACAAATGGGGATGCGACGGATATAAAAGCAAGAGGCAAGATCAAGGCGCAATGTTATGATGAAATAAATAAGTAAAAGTATGTCCCAATAGTATGCCAACTGCATCCTAACTAGACTATTTTTATCGTTGGATGTAGTATGTAGAATAGAAAAAAGAAAGAGTATGCGATTCGGTACGTAGGGTCACTCACTCACTCACACACAGTAATTCTAATAGTCATAATTGGTTTATTGGTTTATTGAGCATGCATAGATGATTTGCAAAGCAGTAACACAATCCATGTGATCTTGTTTTGCTCTCATCCCAATATTCTGCATTAACACCCATACACACACACACACACACACACTGTGGAATTGCGTTATCGATTAACATCAGCGCACAGATAGTAGTCGAGAGATGCATCGGCATGAGAAGTGCTTTATGAAGCGATTTAAACAAGGGCTTATTGTTTCTTTTCTTTATAGAATATTGATCACTTATCAACAATATAAATAGGCATTGACATAAAATACACATTTCACATACTGAGCATTTTGTTATGCATACATTTAAAATAGATATATATATATATATTCAAATATTATTGCCTGCAAAGAAAACTGCAAAAAAAAATCTAATAAAATCTAAATTGTGAAAAAGTCGCGGCTTATAGTCCGAAAATGACGGTAGTTTTACAGTATTGTGTGACTGAGAAAGTGGGAGCTATCCCTTCACACATTCATCCATCATCATGATACGGTAACAGTGGGATGTTGGCCAGCACACACAGCAGAGCAGCCATCTAAGGAGAGATCAGTGGATCACTATTGATCTTGATATTAGCACAGCTGGCCCAGCCCTTTGTTGGCATACCGCTCAGAACCTAATGGAAACACCAGGATTACATTGATGCATTGAAATTGCAGTGTTTGTCTCAAGGACGCAAACAGCTTGGTTCAGTGAGGAACACTGAATGGACACACAAGTTAGTTTGATCTCAAGGAGATTATAAGATTACTCCACGGGTGCCTTTTAATACATGTCTAATTACTTTAATGTATATATATATGTAACTGCTGCTATCTCCAAAAATAAAAATATTTAAAATTGTAGATGTAATTAGGAATTAAGAATAGAATGTCTGGAGCACAATTATCCCCTTAAATTTAATTTAATTTAATAATTTTTATGTCAAATATATGACACTTGTTATCTTCTCACGACGTCCAAAACAGTGTCCACAGAGAGGGTTTCAATCTTTCATATGCAATAAAACCTGATAAAAATACTTTGATAATTAAAAAGCGCTTTTTTCATCAAAAGCAGCACTAAATAATCTCTCATATCAATAAAAACAGTTTTTCTTCAACACATTCATGTTTTATATGGTTTCAAAGTGTGTGGACACTTTTTGTCACCACCGTCAGACAATCCATTAAAATGTAATATAATAAAATCAGCCAAAATAAGGGGCAGCTTTCACTTTGAAGGACCTCTTGTCACATTCTACCTCTGCAGAGTACGTTCGAGTCAGACAGGCTCTGATAAGTGTTGTAGTTTTAGAATATAGTACATTACAAATCTTGAAAGTCCTGCGTCACAACCATGATACGTCAATACCGACTTACAATTTCTGAAGACGTTATTTGAAATTTTTTGATCATTTTATTTTCCTGAAGTATTTCATACTAGCACCTATCAACAGAAAAACCAAACTGCTACTAGAAAAACTCTTTGTTCTGTTTAAGAAACGTTAAATATGTCAACACCGTCAGATATCAAAAACATATTGTGTTTTTTCCGTATTTTTTGTGGCCTTTATCAGTTTTGGTGAATATTTGTGATCACTACATCTCATGGGTCTAGCATAAAATGAGGGAACATTTATTTGTGTTTTTTGGTGTCTGACGGTGTTGAAACAAAATAAGAAATGACAAGCTAAAAAGCCCATTTTGATAAAAAGGATAAAAGCTAGGAGGTTGTGTCAAACCTTAGCTCAGTAGCTTAGTATATGTTGGAAACATACATGTAATTCAATTTGCCTAAACATAGGGTTTGTATTTTTTCAACATTGCACCCTGTTTTGTCCCACTTCTCAGAAGAATCACTGATATGCCAGTTGTAAATCACAGCAATTCCATAATAATAAATGAATTTCCGTCGTACAAAATTACATTAATTTCATTAATAGATTACAAATCATCTTTATAGTTTTACATGACATCTTTTGAAAAACAAAATGTTTTGAATGTTTTCTTGAAAGAGTGAACTGAAGGGGGGTGGGGCCTCATCACTTCTTCTGGAAGCTCGTTCCATGCTTTGACCGCAGGAATTGTCACATGTTTTGGGGTTTAACTTTAAAGAATTCCCTCTTTAGATAGGACCACTTTCCGAAAGTTGAAGATGGGCTCAACAGTTTCACCATATATCTCAATCATGTCTCTGCTATATACAAGAGTACATAGTTTAACTAAAAGACTAAAACATGCCTTGAATAAACCCAAATAGACCAAAGAACAGGAACATTTGAACCTTTTTTAAGAAGAAAACTCAAGCCATTCTGATATTATGAGACAAACCAGTGACATGGCCAAAAAAAACAGTGGGAATCTAAGCATTTCTCTCTTCAGCAGCGGATATGAAGACCTGTTTGACCTGACACAGGAAGTAGCCGTCACATTGTGTGTGAAAGGTTTTTACAGTGATGAGGACACAGTCACCAGTGTGAATGTGACTGAGCTCACAGGTATTCACTGAAGCTGATGAATAGGAGGCAGTGAAACGTACCATGTCACACCATATAGATTGTGTTGTTGTGCATTGACTGAGTACAGTACAGCCTAGTGGATGACTTGTGGCAGTGCTACTATGAAACTGGATTGCCACCAGTGTTGGCCTTCCATGGAGAGAGTGAGTCTTTGGAATACCACAAATGTTTTTGGCTCCATGTCAGCGTAGATATGTAGCGAGGGCAAGGTCCCTGAGAAGCTATGCATGGAACTCTTACCACAGGCAGAGCAGAGAAACCTCAAGAGGACTGTGGTGGCCTTTACTAGGGCAGGGACACAAGCACGTGAAGCCCCCTGCTGGTGCCCGCTGGTATCTAAAATTCAGGCGCCTGATCAAGTCTATACTCAACCAACTAAAGTCACCATATAAATGAGTCATTGATTAAAAGTATAATCTATTAAATAATCCAGTTATATTTATACAGTACAGGCCAAAAGTTTGGACACACCTTTTCATTCCATGCGTTTTCTTTATTTTCACGACTATTTACGTTGTAGATTCTCACTGAAGGCATCACAACTTTGAAGGGACATATGGAATTATGTACTTAACAAAAAAGTGTGAAATGACTCTTAAATAGGTCTTATATTTTAGATTCCTCAAAGTAGGCACCCTTTGCTTTTTTGACAGCGCTACAAACCCTCGGTGCTCTCTCAATGAACTTCATTAGGGAGTCACCTGAAATGGTTTAGCAAAGAATTCCACATGTGTTCATTCAAAGTTGTGATGCCTTCAGTGAGAATCTACATTGTAACTAGTCATAAAAATAAAGGAAACGCATTGAGCGTGTCCAAACTTTTGGCCTGTACTGTATATATATATATATTTTCAAGCTTTATTTGATATTACAGAGTTGAAATGGGGAGACAGAGAGAGAGGGGGGGGATGACACGTAGTAAAGGTCCACGGGTCGGATTTGAACCCGCGACCACTGCAACGAGGCCTGAGCCAATATGGTACGCGCTCTATCCACTACGCCACCGGAGCGCCCATTCCAGCAAAATTTAAACAAAATCCTTAATCATAAGGAACATTGAAACCATGATGCAGATTATTAAGTCAGCGATTCTGGAGAACACTTGTCAAAATCACTTATACAATCACAATACAGTGAACATCTTCCCCATTGTCCGCTATCTGTCGGAACTGTGTTTTGCTCTGAAGAAGAAAAAAATCCAGTGTTAAGGCATAGTCCAGGCTCTTTAAATAGGCAAGTTTCTAGCTATGGTGGGCCCCTTTTGTTTACATACCAGTTTACAGAGCCTAGGCTGTGTATTAACTATATGAACTCCGACAAGAACAGCTAAAACTCTCCCAACAATTAAAAACTAAGGAAACTATAACTATTAATAATTTTTCAGAGAATAAAACTATATATATATATACTGTATACACTACATAATATGAACCTATGGCCTAAATTAAATATAATTATAACACCATGTCTACATCAGACATGCTAGTTTTCATATCAGTTTTCTTTCATATCGGTTTTCTTAATCTCATATTATCACTGTTTATGTTTTTTAATATTGTATTCAAATTTCCTGATAATTTAAACTTCTATGTATAGCCATATTCTTCTTATTTTTTTATATAACACTTACTCCCTTCTGATTCACTTAAATAATACAATTGCTTTTTTTGTCATTTATTTTAATTACTGCTGGAACACTGAAATGTCCCTTTGGGGACAAAGTATTCAATTGCTCTGTGTGTGTGTGTGTTGTGTGTGTGTGTGTGTGTGTGTGTGTGTGTGTGTGTGTGTGTGTGTGTGTGTGTGTGTGTGTGTGTGTGTGTGTGTGTGTGTGTGTGTGTGTGTGTGTGTGTGTGTGTGTGTGTGTGTGTGTGTGTGTGTGTGTGTGTGTGTGTGTGTGTGTGTGTGTGTGTGTGTGTGTGTTGTGTGTGTGTGTGTGTGTGTGCGCGTGCTAGATTGTGTGTGGTTCTGTTGCTTGTGATAACATTGTACTCAGTAATATGATGTGATGAAGGGCTGTTGCTAATCCGGCTAAATGCTGTTGCTAATCCGGCTAAGCAGTTGGTTTGTCTGATCATTAGTCTGAGCTGGCTGGCCTGTCTGACCTGCTCACCACACACAGTGATCTCAGCCATCACTCTGCTGAAAACACTGTTACCTTTACCAAGAAAAGGGATTGAGACAAGTGCTCGTGGATGTTGAAATTGTCAAAGCTGCATTGTTAAATATGATTTTTTTTTTTTTATGTATTCTTAACCCATTGATGACGGCTGCTGCGCGATGCCACATTGGCTCTCCTGCCTGATGCTGCATCGCGCAGCATTATTACTTTATCTAATTTTCATGGCATTCCCAGCATAGAATGCACTGTCATTGGTCCAAATACACATGAGGTGGGTTTTGTTGATTTTTTTAAGACCACGTGACCACCCAAAAGTTGTGTGGTTTGCCGAAAATCACTTCAATCAAAAAAATAAAAAATAAAAAAATAAAACAAAATATAAAAAAAAATACGCCGGCTATGTCGGCGACGGAACAGTTAGTGGCGTTTGGTGCGCAGAATCAAGGTCTACTATAGACTACTGACGAAAATCACACAACACATTGCATCTATTTATTAACAATATTTAATCATTTTCTAATTCATCTAATTTTGACGATTTTTAGAAATATTTGTTGGTTTGTAAGCGCTAAGGGAGCATGTTTAAATAAAACCTGTGAACCTTAACTTTTAAATGTATTGTATTTCATGTTTCTATGTGCTACACAGGCTTAGATATTAAGGTTTTGGTAGACTTGACAATTCGTACTATTTTTTCAGAAAACCCTCAGGCATTAAGGACATGCATCCTAGATTGCCATAGTCATCAATGGGTTAATCAATGCAAGTTCTGGTATCTAAACCGCTGTGTTTGTGTCTTGTTCTAGTGGAGAATGGAGAGCACTGTGATTTTACAATCCTCCGGAACATGCTCATCAGGTGAGCTAACACACACAGTCTCCGTCTCTGTTTCACTACAGTAGATCCAGTTCTGATCAGGGTGTGAATGAAAAATGGAGCAAAGTACCCAAGCTGACAACACTTTAACATTACGGGTACATTCATTACCCAAGTTAATGCTTCCTCAAGGCTATTAACGGCCTAGATTAAATAGGGATTGACTGGACTCTGGTCATGTTTTCAGGACCCACATGCAGGACCTGAAGGATGTGACAAACAATGTCCACTATGAGAACTACCGAAGCAGAAAGCTAGCTGCTGTCACCTACAACGGTGGGGACAACAACAAGAACAAGGGGCAGCTCACCAAGTAAGTTCATCTACAGTGGATTCTAACCCGAGGTCTGCTGTGAAGAGGACTGAGCCTCCATTGGGGGGGGGCGCTCTAACCACTACACCACGAGTGCCCCCCCCCGCCCCCTTGAAAACTAGTTTTGAATGTCACTTGAGTTTTATTTTTATTTTGTGAGTTTTTCACGCATTCTACCAGCATTTCCATGGCGGCCTACTGGTCAACCAGGGCGCAGGCAGATGAAAACACATTGTGTGATTTGAAGTTATTGCTACTTTTAGAGCTGGTCACAATCCATTACTGTAGCACAAACTCCCACCTGTGTACTGTCTATAGCGTTTATGCCATCCATCCCTATGTTGATGTTGACCAGTGTGAGCTAATGGGGTAACGGTGCTGATTAGGAGCCTCCCTCTGAACACTGAGCCCTGTGTGGACACTACAGTTCACAGGTCAGTCTGTGGCCACTGACCTCCAGATAAAAGTTGGCAGATAGTCCACTCAACCAGTCCAGGCCTTGACAGCCATTCCTGGCCCCATAACCAGCTAGCACTAACCCCCTCCACTAACTGGCCAACAGTATCACTGCTGAGCGTGCTAACTGAGTTAGCGTCTGACTGCTAATCCACCATGGGGCTGCAGCATGTCAGTAATCACTAGCACAGACTCACAAGCTAATGCATGGTTAATGGCAGCATGCTAAGTGTCTCTGCGTTTGTTTGTTTTTAGACCTGACACATCGACGGCATGTAAGTTTACTTCACTTGTTCTAAAAACCCTCCAAAGAACATTTCACTCCTCTTCTCTCTCTCTCTCTCTCTCTCTCTCTCTCTCTCTTCTCTCTCCTCTCTCTCTCTCTCTCTCTCTTTCTCTCTCTCTCTGACCATTTCCACTCCCTCTGTCTCATAGGACAATATTTTCTTTTTCCTACTTTTTTTCACCTGCAATGCTCCAAGATATATTTTGTTTGCATCTTACGCCTGCTTAAAAGGCCAATTTAGGGTTGATATCAAAGTAATAATCTTTAAGGGGGCGCCCTTAGCTCAGTTGGTAGGGCGCCCTCCCCCCCCCCAATATTGCATATATTAACACATGAAGCAAGCTTTACATGACAAACCTTATGATGGCAGCTACTGTTGCCATCATACCGTTTGTCAATGTAAAGCTTGCTTTATTATGGCACCAGGAAATGTGTTACCAGCTGAACATGTTGACTTGAGCTTGAGGTCTAAACCTGGTTGTAATGGGTCACGGTTAGTATATGTTCTCTTTGTCTGTCCCCTCCCAGCCAAAGCCCTGTCTGGAAGCTTTCTATTAACAGCAGGCTTCCAGTGAGGGCCGGGCCAGCCAGGCTTTTCATTCTCCCCTCTTCCTGCCTACCATCTTTATATATGGAAGGGAGCTGTATTTCTGCGAGGCAATGGCTTGAACTATCCAGCTGTGATGTCATATCGGTGAACATGGTCTAGCTGGCCCTGTCTGGGCTTCTTTGCTGCTGTGGCCGGGGTGCTGTTGTCTGTTCCGTTGTGCCTGTGTGCGGTGTCTTGCTTTGTTGGAGTGTGCTGTATGTCGTGTGCGATGGTGGCTTGCTGTCCGCTGTGTGTTTGGTGCTGGTTGTGGCCTGTGTGTGTGTGTGTGTGTGTGTGTGTGTGTGTGTGTGTGTGTGTGTGTGTGTGTGCTCTGTCCTAACCCTGGCCTGTGTCTCCAGGAGCCCTCTGGCCCAGATGGAGGAGGAGCGGAGGGACCACGTGTCCAAGATGAAGAAGATGGAACAGGAGATGGAACAAGTGTTTGAGATGAAGGTCAAGGAGAAGCTCCAGAAGCTCAAAGAGTCTGAGGCCGAGGTAAACTGTGTGTGTGTGTGTGTGTGTGTGTGTGTGTTCGAAATAAAATACATTTAGGGGAAGACTTGCCTTAAGGGAAGGCTAGACTCAAGTTATGGTCGGGCAAGTAGTGGTTATGGTTAGGGCAAGTCTCCAGGAAATGAATGTAACTCTATGTAATGTCTCCACACTCCACCACAACACAGTAATACACAGTGTGTGTGGGTAAGTGCTTGGTTAACCGGTGAGTGTTGTGTCTGTGTGTGTGTGCAGCTCCAGAGGCGTCATGAGCAGATGAAGAAGAACCTGGAGGCCCAGCACAGAGAGCTGGAGGAGAAGAGACGACACCATGAGGAGGAGAGGGCCAGCTGGGAGGCTCAACAGAGGATCCTGGAGCAGCACAAACTAGATGCCTCCAGGTACAACCCTGTGGAACACTCACCAGCTACACAACCACAACTTATGCTTTATTCATCAAAATACTGGGATCTACTAGGTTAAATCCTTTGCATTGCTTGTGAATCCTACTACTACTCACTGCAGCATGACTGGAGTTGAAGCTAGTGCTGCAAAACAACAACTATTTTGAAAGTAAATGAATCTATCGATTATTGAGTCAAAACTTCTGATTTATTTCAGAAATTCACCTGTCAAGATTGTGTCCATTAAAATCAAGGACAGGCAAAGTGCTGATATGAAACATAAATACAAATGTTGAAAGTCTTAATTTGCCAATCGGCCACACATCAGCTGTCAGTGTGAGGGAGTATTGACCTGTTTATGCTCTCCTTTACCTTTTAAAGAAACCATCTGTGGTTTGTGTTAACATGTTTAGATTAGTAAAGAGAAAGCTGCTTGGCATGGGAGCGTTCTGTGATCACTGTAATACATTTCTATTCAAGCTTTAATCTTTCAGTTGAAGTTGTTAGAGGAGATTCTTATCAGATCGTGTGTAAAAGCTATATTTGACTACTCTCCCCTCCTCTTATTTCACAGGACCTTGGAAAAGAACAAGAAGAAGAAGATATTTTAATAACTCCTGAGGACCTCCCTGATGTGACAGTGTATTACTTGCCAACATGCCACCACCCCTTTGATTGTCAGGACATCTCGTCGACCAACAACATCCACTGTTTGACCATATTACTGTGTAATAATCATGTGAAAAGCCAGGGGGCAGTATTGTCTGGACTCTGACTTTTAACCAATCACTCTCCTCCTCTTTTCCTCGTCTTCCTCCATAAAGAACTGCTATTACCTGCGTTATATATAGATTCAGTGTTTAGTCCAGGTTTGAGTCAGTGCTGACCAAACCACCTAGGCCTATATTCACATAGGAAACACAAAGACAAACTGGAGGTCGCTGTTCAGAGTTCAGTCATTATCTTCTCTTTTTCTTCTTCTACTCTGAGAATGTTGGATGCTGCACTGTTCTTGTTCTGCATCTTTTTTTAATGCCAAAAACCAAACAAAGAGGTCTGCCTTTCAGAGCTCACCTCAGGCACTGTGTTATTTTTTATATAAATGTAACTTTTCGGTTCACTTATTAAGGTATCGCATTTAGGTTCCTCCCCAAGATGTGCTACTCTTCTGTCTCCTGTGATGTAAATTGTATAACCATGAACTGCAGTGTTTAACTTCAATCATGTGTAACATTTTCTGACTTTTTATTTTTCATTTTTTTCTCCTTTTTTTTTGTATTGGCCCTGGCAGAGAAATTGTGTTCATTGTTTTTTTTTCCGGCATCATAGTCGGTTGCTTTCCAGCCCTAATCGTGGAAAACACATTATATTCCTGACTTCACTCATGCTGAGTGTAAAAAAAAAAAACGCAAAAGGAGCTGCATCCTGAAGTGCTTTGACGTGGATTTATTTGAACGTCTTGGAGCAGATTCTATATAGAAAATGCTTCCCAACACATTCAAGTCTTTCCAGGGGCAGGATGTGGAAGAGCTTGTGTTGGATGCTGGTGGATGGGGGAGAGTAGGAGCTGAGATTCTTCAGTCAAACAGCGGTCAACTTAATAACTGAACCAAGCTGGCTTTCTTTACAACACATTAAGCACTGTTGTGGTGTACTGCATCTGTATTTTGTAATGTCTTGTTTTTATTGTACAAAGTCACACAATAAAATTGTGATGGGAAAAAAAACACAGTCTCCGGTAAATGTTTGATAAATAATATACATTGAGATACCAAGTACATGTTTATGTATACCCAAACATTATACCCATGTCTTTCTAAACCGATGGTCATTAAAATGTGCTAGCATAACAGCCTCCAATCCTATGATTCTAGGCTTTCCACCAGATGTTGGAAGATAACTACAAGAGCATTAGTGAGGTCTAGTACTGATGCTGGCTAATGAGGTGTGGCTAGGTCCCCCAAAGGTGTTGAGAACAGGGCTCTGATTAGGTTACGTTCTTCACACCAAACTGAAAACCACAATTGTTTTTATATTTATTTTTTATTTTATTTTTGAACAGGGACGATGCAGTTTCACATAGTTCTAATATAAATAATGTAACTGATGTCCTGCACAGCGAGTTTATAGCTTTTGCTAAATGTACAACCCTTATTTGGGCAACTTAATCAACATAGAAAGCCTTCATTGATCAACATATTAAAACCATAGTACAATACAGAATACACATATCATCCCATTACAAAACAGTACAACCTGTAAGCAACAAAAGTAAGCTATAAATGGGTAGGCTACAGGCTTGTTTTGCTTTTAGCCAAATTGTAACCTTTGTTGTGAACAACTTTACAGGTATTAATTTTATTTCAACGGGTAACATGTTCCAGACTTTACAGCCCTTTATGGAGGAAGCTGAATTATATTATTTTTTTTTACAGACCCAATAGGTTATGTATGAACACCAATTTCTTTCAGCGCCCATACTGACAGGGAACCGATCTTGAAGGTCGAAACAATGTCTGGGTCCCAATTCCAAAATGCATAGCATGTGCTATGTTGTGTTCACACTGCGGATATAGAGGTGCAAGTACATAGCCCATTCTGTATACAGTTAGTATGTAGTAAGTATGGTATTGGAATGTATAGCATGAGAAAATCTACATCAAACTGAAAGTATGTGGACTGGAATTTCCATATACTTATACAGTTAGCATTTAAAGATTGATGACATTAAAACAAATAGAAAATAAAAAGGGCACCACTATTTATTTGAGCTTTTTACTTTACAAAATGAGACTTTAAAGGCATTTCTGGTGATGGTAAGGAGAGCAGTGAGACGTCAGTGATGTTTGCTTCCAGCAGGTGGCAGCACTACACTACACTGACCCTCGTCCTGCTGACCGCTTCAGGGACCTTCCATGTCTTTGATCAGCCTGGTCAGTGTCCTCTGCACTCCAACCAGGACCCAGCTGATTTTGTCTTGATTGATCTATCATTGTGCTTAGTAAAGGATTGACCAGCAGCCTGTGTTGTCATAGCCTTTCACCTACTGAACAGATCTCCTTTTCTGACCTTCTGCCCACTGTGACACTGACAGAAAAAAAGTCATAGATTACAGGCTTTATCAGGGACATGGTGCACCTCAGTCAGTCACTGAGGGGTGATACCTGCCAACTTGGCACTGATGACATTCAGGTTTTATGTAAAGAAAGCTTATTTCATTTGAATACACTGTGTATCTAGCCTGGTCATACCATCCCTCTGTTTCTTTGATTGGGCCGCCAAAAAATCTGCAGAGAAAACCCACGAAAATACCACAGACCCAGACTGATACTGAAGGGAAATCACAATTGAGCGGAAGTACGTAGGCGGGCGGTGCCAGGCTACTGTGTATTAATGGTTTCAATACTTTTTGAATGAAGGTTGAGGTGTTAGTGTGGGGATTCTGAAATCACAACAGACCCTTGACCAGGAGGTTGTAGGTATTACAGGGTTTCTTGAGGTCATAGTAGAGGATTTTAGAGATATTGTGGGGGTTCTTTTGAGGGTCACTCTGTTACAGGATTCTTGAAGTTGGAGTTGTCATGTGAGTTCTATAGCTCGGTGAGAACGGCATGATCTTGTGCGAGCTTCACATACTGTACCTTTCTCTGCCCCAGATCAGTCAAAATAAAGGCCTGGGCCAATCAAGGCCCACGTTCAGACCTGTTAACGTTTGTGTAGTCGTCAATCTAGCCTCGTGAGACCAGCCATATCTCACAAGCTTGTTTGTTTATCCATGTTGATGCTTGTGCAAGATTAGGCTGGTCTAGCCAGGCTAGGAGGTCCTGGGTCCATATAGGTTATTTACAGATTTCACAAGAATGTGAGGGGTTCCAAAGATTCTTGAAGATGCACTTAAGGAGGTTTTAAGGTATCTTGAAGGAGTTGTAGGGGTTTCTTAAGAGTTTAGAGGCTCATGGAGAAGTGATTTGGGTTATTGTTTTAATTTTCAAATGCAACCACATAAAGTGCTTTGACAGAGGTCTTTGAAGTATTATTTTGTTCTCAGGGGTAATGGGAGATTCTTGATTGAGCTTTGTGAAATATTGTGGGGCTCGTAGGGTCACTCTAAAAGTTTATCATTTCTTAAGAGAATGATTTGGTTTGGGGTTATCGAAAAGATTCCAAGTGCATTTTATAGGGATAAAGATGCCCGTGACAGAAATCTGTGTTCCAGAAATTCTTAGAGTGGTTTGGGGGCTCCTAAGGGGTCTTTTGAAAGGATTATTTGGGTGTTCTGAGGGAACCTTAAAGGGGCACTGTGTTACGATCCTGCCTGGGCCTCAAGCCCTTTGTTGTGGTGTTCTCCCCTTTCTCTTGTCTGGTCTGATTGCAGGGTTGGAGTCAGGTGTGCAGGAGCCAGGCACCAGCATCCACAGCTGCCACCAATCTACTAATCTACTGCTCTACTTATACCCGGTTCAACCTTCCAGACACTGCCAGATTGTAAACTCTGTTACCCAGTCAGTAACTCTCCAGCCACCTAGACCGTTTGTAGTTCCGCCTGCATTTAGCTTGTTGCTAATACTGTTTACTTTTTTGCCACAGTCTCCCAGCCTGACTCCAGCCACCAGCTCCAGCCCTCGTCAGCCAGCTCTCCCTCCCTGGACCCCTCTGCCTGCCTGCTCTTGCCTGCCTCTACTCGTCTCCCCGGATTCTCCCCTTGGCACTTCCCCCTGGACCCCCATGCCTGCCAGCCCACTCCAGAGCCCGGCCCAAAACCCCAGATTCCTTCTAAATAAACCCTCTTAAACTGGTACTGTCTCTGTGCCTGTGTCCTCCCTGTCCAGCCGTTACACACTGTGTAATATGACATCATCAAGAAAGTTCTAGATTGCAACGCTCCCTGGGTAACCCCACCCCTTTTGAATAATAACCAAAGCTACAGTGGCCTTCAAGGACAAGAACAATTCTAAATCTTAAACAATGCACCTGATGACGTTCCAACCAACATGGTTGGTCCATAAGACTTACCCTTTCAATGTACAAAATGTATATTAATGTTGTAATTCTCCGCTCAGCGTGATAATTCAGATTATTGGCAGAGGTGATTTTACACCAATGAGGACATATTTATGAATGTGGATATTGATTTTAGCTAATAAATTACTTGAAATGTTACACAGTGTCCCTTTAAGGGGGGATTTAGTGTTGGTGGAACATAGGGTAAAAGAGCTCCATGAGTTTTAGTTGCTTTTAAGGAAGGGTTCTTGTTGTATTTTGGGGTATTAAGAAAAGTTCCAGGCAGCATTGAGAAGATCCAGCAATCTTTAAGAGGGGTTGTAGTAGTGTACCTGTTTTAAGGTGTTAACTAACTGTATAGGGTACTGCAGCAGGATGAGTTGAGACCTAGACCCATTTCTACTGGTCTTCCCACAGGCCGCCAATATATTGATTACTTACTTTACACTACGGCATATCATCAATCAACAGTTATGGTATTTATATTAGATGTGATTAACAGTGTTTCTATTTTCTATTTGAAAAAACCTGTACTGCCCCCTTTTATCGATGCAACCTCAAATTTGCCTTTGCCTCTGGCTTGTGCAAACAAAAGCTGGACCCTTTGGACTCTGAGCCTTTGTTTAGAAGAACTCACACACACACACACACACACACACACACACACACACACACACACACACACACACACACACACACACACACACACACACACACACACACTGCTGTTCTTCAGCATCACCCACAGCCTTCCCAGCCTGACCACCAGTCTGCTTCAACCTACCCTCTTGCTGATTGGTTGGCTGTTCCCCTTGGTTCACCAAGGAGAAGTCTCCCTCAGCCAATTGGAGAGGTGCGCACCAAATATTGTCCCAGCCCACATGACAAGACACCAACTGGTCACAAATGTAGGACGCCCCCCAAAAACAGAGACCAGCCAACACCACGTTTCAATGATTTCTATGTACTAGGGAATGAATTACCTGCCCATACATCACTGCTCATTCATTGTGCCTTAACCCCACTATTGCTGCCAAAGGATTCCCTTTATACAGTGGGACCAATGAGTGGGACAGAGTCTGTTCATGTTTGGTAATTGCTGTTCTGACATTGACCTGGTTCACTTAGAGCTGCAGTGTTGATTAGCTCCAGCCCCAGGCAAAATGAGAAGACTGAAGGAAATCTGTCTGAATGTGTCTTTATATATATATGAATCATGTTGTTCAGATAGTAAGTGTTTTAACATGGTAACCTATTTGACCATTGTCATGCTTAAATACCTCCAACTTCAATAACCTCACTCTTACTATGTATACATTCATGGGACATTAAGTCTCTTCTTTAAAACTTATTCTGCTGCATGAATATTACAACATCTAATGGTGAAAATGATAACCAGGTCTGACTAAATATAACGGATGGTCACCTTTAAATACAAATGTAAAATGAATCCCATTTTAAAGACTATCTTATTGCGGCTCTGTACTTGGGCTTTCAGCTAAATGCTAATGTCTGAATGACAATATGCTCATACTCAAAATGTTAGCATGCTGATCAGGTTATGTATGTTCACCATGATAGTTCAGCACGTTAGCATGCTCACATATGTGGCTCGGAGGAACTTTCAGTGTGTGTTTATTCTAGCGGCCCCTTTGGATAAAAGCGGTAGTGTTTTTAAGAACTTAGCTGTTCTAAAGGTCTTTTACTGGGTGAGCGTAACCGGACAAAGGCACTAAGAATAACTATATCAAAATTGTGTTCTCTGCACTGATGCCCTCTTTCACTGTTCTTCCATCAGAGGAAAAATGAGACTTTCAGAAATATTTGAAATTTCCCGTAGCTAGTAGCTACTGCTTGGGGCATGAATTTGCTAGGTACATCTCATGGCAAACTGCTTATTGTATCGTAAAATGTCTTGTGTATACAATTGTAGCACTATGTTCAGCTAATGTGGCCATAAAGGAAAAGTAGGGAGACCATAGATAGTGTTTACAACAGACAGTAAAATGATTAGGACTGTGTAGGTAGGCCATGGATATTCACATAAATGAGCTCTTGATCCTTTGCCCTGCTGGATAGACAAACCTGTTCCTAGTGGAGGAAAGATTTCTGGTTTAGTTAAACAACGATAAAAACATGGATGATGCTCATTTGTTTTTATAAAGTAAGAACCACAGGCATCCATTTAGTTTTGTATGGGTATCTAGTAGGATAAGCCACTGTTCACATCACAGCTCTATCTACAGCCAGGGTGGCACATGGCATAAATACTGGTAATGACTCCAGCTTATGTAACATGGAAAAAGCAAAAGATACTATGGACAGGTAGGATCAAAATAACCCAAGAGAAGACTCCAAACTGAATTCAATTCAATTCAATTTATTTAAGAAGAGGACAGTGCAAAATAATAAAACACATGATCATACATGGG
This sequence comes from Ammodytes dubius, assembly GCA_026122265.1. Classification (NCBI taxonomy): domain Eukaryota; kingdom Metazoa; phylum Chordata; class Actinopteri; order Uranoscopiformes; family Ammodytidae; genus Ammodytes; species Ammodytes dubius. Next base: position 2,766,960 of record CM047520.1, read on the forward strand.
TTAAAAATGCCAGAATCATCTTAAAGGCTATTTTTCATCTGTAGTCCCCTGACATCGATGGTACAAGATAAAGAACAACATAAACATGATGGAACCCCACAGACAAAACAGGGCATCACAGAACAAACAGAACTGACTAACTAAGGTATAACAAAAAAACACAAAACACAAAGCACCAGTGAAATATAAAAAGCCAAATAAAAATATAGTGTGTTGACCACATTCACAACAAATGATCTTAGTGCTGACTTGTATATGTACTGATCAACCATTGCCTTAACTGCTTAGTAATCGATTGGTTTGTGTTTAGTTCCCTGATATGTTGTGGGATTGAATTCCATACCCTGAAGGCTTCAAGGTTCCTAAAAAGGCAAATGGAAGATGGGATTTATTTTGATCCACATGATCACAATCAGATGTCAGGGATAAGAACAAGAAAAAAAACATGGTGGCTTGGGATTCATTTTATCTGATAGTATCGCTCCATGTCAGTTGTCTCATATTTCTAATCCTGTGGTTCTTGGATGTCTTGGTTCTTGACAATTGATCTGGTAAGGGAGAGGACTTGTGTTAGTCTATGGACCAAAGACGGAGAGAGACCAGCTATTGGGTAGTGAATGCTCACTCAGTTTTGTTTGCCCAGTTTATTTGATCAGTGTACAAACACATAAGTGTGGTAGGATAGAGCTTAATAAATGGACTTCAACCTCTGACTGGTGGTAGGATGTTGTTTCATAAAAATAATTAGGCTATACTATTTGATTAAAAATATAGCTTGTGGTCAAAGCATTCTGTGTTTGACAGTGGCCTCAATAGATGGATGTAACACTCCCCGCTCCTTTTAGCTCTGGTCCTGCCTGATTGAATTAGCATAGCATTGCACTTTTAAACATGTTTCATTCTTTATAAAGAAGGCATGATTACCCATTGATCATGTGCTTTCTTTTGTCTGTTTTGGCTTTCAAAAGCTCCTCATGCAAAGATAGGCCCTATGTCCAATCCCCATACTTCCCTACTATTGAGTATGCCAGAAAAAGATTTAGGATGACCAAGCTATATTTTTAATCAAATAGTAGCCTAATTATTTTTATGAAACAACATCCGTGAAAGTTGCTCGAAAAATATTTTAAGATTCCCTAAAAAGAGATCTTACCTATAGCTATTTGGCTTCATGCAGGTTATAAGAGTTTAAAAAACCTATAAAGGTGAAACTCTGATAAACAAACTTAACATAACATGAATTGGTCTTGATATAGGCCTATAGGCTACGCTTTTTGTCCTTTTAGTCTGGTTTACTGTGTGTGCCTTTTGTTGCTACTTGCTACATCAAAACAGAAGGCATCTATTTTTTAACGCGCAACCATTAACGAAGATAATATCCAAATCTAAATTTGGATATTGCCTTCATAAAAATTTCAGCGACAAAAAACATTCGGTTGCCATGCCTGCCAGCCACGCCCCCTGCTGCTGAAGACAGAGGATGTTACTGTAAACCACACAGGCGCGAGAGGAGAGTGGTTCCAAAAATAAAAGCCGAATTCACATGATTTTTGATTTACTCAATTATTTATTGATGTTTGACTTGTGTGGGGACTTAAATGGTTGGTACACACGGCGTTAATGAACGCTGGAAAAAAATATTAAAAATATAGAATATCTTTTTTATTTTTTGCTTCTATTAATTAAATATGCACATAGGCCTACACATATACATGCCTGCTTTCTTGAGCTCCCATAATTTCTGCCAAGACTACATTGTATTGGATGGGGGGTGGAGGGGGGAGAACAAGTCAAGTTGACTAGCCTACTCCATATTGCTATGCAATATAGGCCTACTAATATGCCAACTTGACTTGATTTTTCGATGCTTCGCCTTCAAGGCGACCTTTATTTTGAAGGCTCATAGGAAGTCTTCCTGTATTTGCCTGTGTGCAGCCGTGTGACTTGACTGACGTTGGGGAGTAGGCTAATTGTTTGTATTGATGTGAGTGCTGGCGTCTCGCTGTCAGATGAGTGTGTGGAGGCCGACCTGTGGTACCAGGGGCACCGCAGCAGCAGTACACGTTTGAAGGGCAAAGTTTAGAGTGGAGCCTCCATATCGACCGCTTATCTCTCAGGACTCACTGACACTCTAGGCTTGTGTCAGACTGCTGCACGGAGAGACAGTGAGTGAGACGCTGAGCCGGTGTGTGGGATTCATGCAGCATGTAGCCACGACTGAGGGCAAGCTCTGTGTGGTGCGTATAGCTTAATATCTCTGTGAACGAAGCAGTCTGTAACAAGAGGAAGGGTTGTATCTATACTATATGTGTATATGCGTAACTCTGTGTGACTGTCACCTCTCTGGTGTGGATGTTGCTTGTGTTTCAGCCTGTTTCTCTGCGCCGTGGCCCACTGTCCGCTCCTGTCTGCCGCCGCACTGATCCGATCCCCGGGTGAACTGGAGCCATGGGCGGGAGTCTGGGCTGCCACCGCTCCATCCCCAAGGACCCCACGGACTTCAGCTGCGGCAAGCGCAAATTCAGCGCCGCGTGCAACTTCGGCCACATTCTGGTGAACCAGGAGCGGCTCAACATCAACACAGCCACCGAGGAGGAGCTCATGACTCTGCCGGGGGTCAACCGCACTGTGGCGCAGAACATCGTGGAGTACCGGGACTGTATAGGGGGCTTTAAAAAAGTAGAAGACTTGGCTCTGGTGAGCGGGATAGGGGCGACGAAACTGGAGGTGATCAAACTGGAAATATGCGTATCCAGCAGGACCAGTTCGTCGCAGCACTCCCCGTCCTCCATGCGTAAAGACCTGGATCACCAGTCCTCCTGCACCGGCATGAACATTAACACCGCCACGCCGGCGCAGCTCATGAGCATCCGAGGCATCACCGAGAAGATAGCAAAGAACATCGTGGCGTACCGGGCGGAACACGGCCCGTTCAAGAGCATCGAGGACCTGGTGAGGGTCGCCCACATCAACAGCTCCCTGCTGGACAAGATCCGCTTCCAGGTGTTCGTGGAGTGCTCCAGGGCTCCGTCTACCAACACCAACGGAGGGCTGACCTGCACCACCACCAAGTCCCACCCCAGCCCCACTTCCTTCAGCCTAATGAGCGATGACCTGGACCTCCCGCCCGGAGGACCGACCCAGATCATATCCGTGCGGCCCAGCGTGGAGCCCCCGCCCGGACTGCGGGACGGGAAGCCGGTGGTGCGCCTGGCCACCTGGAGCCTGCAGGGCTGCTCCTGCGACAAGGCCAACAACCCCGGGGTCAAAGAGGTGGTGTGCATGACCCTGCTGGAGAACGAGTGAGTAAAAAGGTTCAGAGCCTTTACCTGTACGGGTTCCTGAGTTATTATAGTCTCAGTGGTGTGCACAGGAGGGGTACAACCACCCTTGGTTCAGAGTGCCCAAATGCCCTTTTTAAACCCTTTATTCAAACCACTGTATTCAACAAGTCAGCTAATGGGACTTCAACCCTTGCCCTAAGGTAAGGGTTAGGTAAGGGGCATTTATTTTTTAGCAAATATTTTTTCCTACACTTGGGGCACCCTATAAAAGAATGTAATCTGTGTAGGGCCAACCTGATGGGACATCCACACTATGCAATGTCGAGTCACATCAGAGGGGCATTTGATGACTGTGTCTCTTAATTCAACAACAACTAATATTCATCCCAACATCTGGAGGCAGTCAGCAGCACACTGGGGCTTCACCACCCCAGCTGGCCTCCATGTTTGTTCACCTTTTATCATGTTTAGAGTCTGTGCACACTAGTCAGATAGATAATGAAACATAATCAGATGGATGTGTCATAGTGAGGCCAAACATGATATGTATTTGAGAGGCATTAATTACCATTAGAAATGAGTATTCATTTAAATTCTTTATTATCCTATTGATGAATAGAACAAACAGATGAATAAATCAATACGCAAAGCACTTTGTTGTTCTTGTTGCAACACAAATTTGTAAACTAAATTAGGAAAGATACACCAATGCATTATGTTTTAATCCAAATAAGTGTTGTCTTGGATGCGTATCTTTTTGTACATCCTATAAGGTACTGAGAAGATAAAGGTCTACCACACACACACACACACACACACACACACACACACACAACACACACACACACACACACACACACACACACACACACACACACACATTCTGCAGTTTGGCTATGTATTTACTATTCAATGGCAACTTGCTAAGCAATACTGTTGACCATAGCATCTATACATTGATTGTTTTTATCACACACAGTAAAAACATAGTTTTCATATTCAATGTCCTCAGGAACAAGTCATTATATTTCTCAAATGGGCTTATTGTTGATCAACAGTGTAAACAGTGACACACTAGTAATCTGAAGAGTGGCTAATATGTCCCTTGATGTTGTGGCCTATCAGCTATCCTACCATGCTGTGACTTCTATCGGTGTCAGTCTTGGTTCATTCTTGGCAGAGGGGCCTCATGCCGCTGTCAGCTGTGACAGCAGTGCCATCTAAACCATATCACGGGCCAGAGCAGCCTGCTACTGCAGGTCAGATGTTTAAAGTCAACTCTCAGGAGAATTCCTAAATAAGTGTGGTGGCTTACAAATACTAGTTGTTTACATCAATTATGCTATTATGAAAAACCACAGAAGTGGAAGTAAAAACATGAGACTGTTACAAATGTTGCTGTGACTTAGTTATAGTTAGGGAGTGTTTTCAGCAATCCTTATAAACTGGATATGGTAGGGTCCCTCACAACACAGTCAATTTCACCCATTCACCACCATACAGACATAAGAGCCTTCGATTCCAAGGGGCCCAAAAATATTCATTGCATGTTCGTTTAGTAATGTTCACCACTAAAGTACAACATAACCTATAGATCCTGACTTATGACATCATCCTTTCAGCCCTATGTCAACATCTAGTTAAAACCCTTAATGGTTTAACATGTGTTATAGCTAAATAATGTTGACTCAAACTAACCAACATCTTAGAAAACCTGTGGCCAGATAGAGTTATTCCACTTCATACAAGTAGGCCAATCGGTATGAAGTTTGTTTGTTGGCCTTTTTGAGAAACAGGGACACAGTTTGAGTGTGACGCAACAGCTATGATTATTTGATTCACAGCATTGTTGTGTTGACCAGGTCTCACTTGTGAACACAATGAATGAATAGCAGTGACTGTGTTCTTTAGCCCTGGGTGCTAAATCTTTTGAAGATTGCAGGAAAATAGGCCGATGTTAAAATAGGTTGATCTGCCTGGATACACTCTGAGAACAGTGTTTCAGTGTCAGGTTCCATCGTCAATGAATAACGAGATTACGTCAATGAAAAATCTACAATCGCTCAGAATGAAATGACACAAGTTATTAACCCACATGGTGGCTGTGTTCTTGAGTTAAAAGGGTGCGACACCACAAGGCTTTCACAATATCTGTTGGCACCAGGTTACACTTGTTTGTTTTTTTCCCCCAGTAAAGTGCCTGGAGCTGTGTCTGGGTGGTGAGCCCTGACCTGCTTGGAAAAGTACATGTTGTTACAACTGAAACTGTCGCTGCCAGTAAAATGAGTATCATCTGCAATGTAGACATCTGATCCATCCTAGCTGCTAAACATTCTGTTTTCTGTGGTGGAGAGAACGCCATACTAACCATATACAGCTCCGGAAAAAATGAAGAGACCACTCCAAATGTTCGGTGTCAATGTTTTTCTATTTATAGGCATATGTTGGAGTAGAATGAACATTTTGGTTTTATAATATAAACTACTGACAACATTTCTACCAAATTCTAATAGATCTTTTGTCATTAAGAGTATTTTCAATAAGTAATGTAGAGATGAAGATTTAAGAAAATTCCAGACTGGTCTCTTACTTTTCTACGGAGCTGTATTTATCCATTTGAAAATCACTCGTCTTAACGTTGGTTTTGCGGACTTATTAGCTTAAAAGAAAACATACCGGTACATACTTCATTGGCAATGGCTGAATATTTGTAAGACCCTATGAAGACCTTATTGTGATTTCAATATCTATAACTGGGCGGCAGTGGCGAAGTGGGTAGGGAGCTCGCCTCTGGTGTGCAGGGTCGGAGGTTCGATCCCCCGTCTCCCCGCCACATGTCGAAGTGTCCCTGGGCAAGACACTGAACCCCGAATTGCTCCCGATAGTTAGCTTAGTTAACTTAGCACCGTCGTGCTAAGCCTACCCTGCGTGGTAGCAGCTGCTATCGGTGTATGAATGTGTGTGTGACTGGGTGAATGTGTACAAAAACAATGTAAAGCGCTTTGAGTCTGTGATAAACGGAGATATAGCGCTATACAAGTCCATTTACCATTTTTTTTTTTTTACCAACTGTTTTTTCATACAACCCTTTCATGGGCTGCAGAAAACGGCACCAACTTCACCCTAACCCTTTGTTGCCTGAGGTACAAGATCTTAACAATTTTAACAAAGTCATGTATAGCAAGGTGTCAGAGTTGGCCCAAGCCTTTTTTGGCCTCACCCTCAGCAGAATTGATTCTGAAGAATGTCATTTCTCCTTAGGATCCATTGGGCAACATATTATCAATCACCAAATGATATCAAGTTAGCTAGGTATAAGTAACAGGTCTTTTGTCTGATCATGACATTCTGTTCTCGTTAAATAGCTCCTATGAAGGTTTTTTCAGGGGAAGCAGCCGGAGATATTACTATTATATTGACTAGATATTACTCCTGTCAGACTTCTGTACAAGCAGTACAGTGTAGAACCCTACAGCACCTGAGCAGCTACCAGCCTCAGTCCTACATGGTCTTTATCAAAGAGGCTGATTCAACAAGTCCAGACGTTGTGAAAGATGTCTGAACCTGTTACTCAATTATTTTACTTCACATTTTTATTATTTTGATCTTCTCCAGAGCGCCAGGTGCAAATCTTTGACATCCCAGACATATTCTCAGATTGTGTTTCAAGCACTGAAGACAGAACTGTTCCATCGCGTTCAGAGGAAACAAACAACAAAAGTTATTTTTCTTTGATGCGGTCACAGAATGTAGATGCATGTTTACATCCAAGTTGATTGTATTCTTGGCACTGCGTTCAACTTTATCAGAAGCCTGGAGATAACAATATGTGAACTGAAGTGACCCACAGGTCTTATACGGCTTTGAACAGCGCACACATGAGATCATCTCCTGGTAGTGTGTTAAACCTCTTTTCTGAAAACAGAATCGTCGTGATAATATGTGTTAGTTTTCGGAACCACGAAAGTCACTTTATGCAGCAAGTGTGGGGAGGTGTGGAGGATTGCTGGGTGTAAGTTAACCTCCCTTTCAGGCTTTCTCTTTGTATTCCTCACACAACTCCTTCTGTCACTCTTCCATGGAACTATTGACCGCCAACACCAAGAATACTTTCCCCCCCAGTCCCCGCTGGCCTGCACCCACACTGCTCCAGGTCCAACTGGGCCTGTCGGTGGCCTTGTGTCCAAATACCATACCACAAAAGCATTGATTCAGAGTCTATGGTTGGATGATTGTTATTTTTGAACATTTTCTGCCCAGCCAAATCTGCGGTAAACATTCCACTTGAGGAGATATTCACATATTTTCGACAAAAAGTGTTTCCGATTGGAATTGACGATGCAGTGTAGCTGGTGAACAGATGTTAGTTAAGTTTCTTTGAAGTTGACTTGGTGTGTCAGGCCCCTCTGGGTTCATTGAACTTCAGTAGGCTGAAAGTCTGTGTTGCTTCCCTGGTCTCTCTCCAAGAACTCTGTCTGTGGCGGCTCTCGGCGGTCGCAATACAAGGATTTTCACAAGTGAGGACACACTTTCACACGGTCCATTTTTCGAAAGCATTCAGTTTTGCACTACTAGGCTTTAGATCAAACTCTTGACTACTTCCACACCTCCATGGGCAAATTTGAAATTTTTACAAAAACTTGCCAGTTGCTGTTAGTAGATTCAACGAGCAATTTCTTAGAAGCATATGAGGCCTTAATGCCTCGGGCCAGCTACAGTCAGTCACACCCTTATGATAAGTATGGTCATGCTAAATGTTCAATGTACTGAAAACAGATTAGTGTGTGTTTATATACAGTATTTGTATAAGAGGACTGGAGACATCCATTGTTATCAATACACCCATAAAGATCCACCACACCCAGTGCAAACTGCTTAGGTACAGCCTGCACCCTCACGTGACAGATCCATTTGAACACGGACCTGTCTGATTACCTTGGGCGCCATCTAAGACCCGTCTCCCCTTCCATCTCCTTTCACCAAACCCACCCACCGTCTTTTAAATCCACCCACCACTTCCCTAACGCATGCTCCCACTTCCGGTGTTCCCGGGGAAGGATAACAACCTTAATGATACTGTGGTGATCATTGTTATGGAGGAGTAGGGCGCTGTACAGAGGAGATACGCTGTGTTTGCACTGTGGCTGCTGCTCCGCTCTGCTGTATGAGCAATCACAAGATCCCGGCTCAGTTTACTCACTTTCTGGCTTTGCTCCAGGCACTAGCAGAGAGCTACTAGAGTTCAACGAACTCCCGCTTACTAAAGGTTACACAGCAAACTGAGCTTACTCACCACAGGCCCTGCTGATGTTAGCATTCAGCCAGCTATTAGTCACACAAACCGCTGAAGTGCATTTTATTCTGGAGGGTTATAAATTGAAAGATAAAACATTTTTCTGCTTTTTTGAGGGTTACAAATATGAATGATTTATTTCTTTGTTGTATTACTTAAATCTTGGTTTCTTTCTTTCTTTTTATTTTGTGGCGGCTAAGATAAGGATATACAGGATAGGCAAGCCCTTTGCTTCAGCCTAAGCCTTTTCAGAGGCTATCTGTTGTTAAATGAGTGTACAAAGATATGTTTTTAATGAAATGTTTTTAATAACTGAATAAACAACTACTACTACAACTACTACAAATTGAAACAGAGCCACCACTATCTTCCAACAGTGGGCTTAATGTGGATCTAGATGTAGATGTGTGCTTGTAGAGACTTATTCCTGATCAGAGTAAATGTTGCTGCAGTATGAAAAAAGCTTTGTTGCACCGAAAGCTGCTCCAGGGCTTCTCTCTATTCTACAGTACACTGTTCTCAAACCTTCACATTGTGCCTGATGTGTCTTGTTGTTTATTGTGCAACTGTCATGCTGCATGAAGCAAGAACTGTATGTCTTGTTCTGTAGTAAACCAAACACTTCCACATTTTAGGAAAATTGTATACTTGTCTTTCTAACAGTGACATGAGAAGGAAACTGTATTTTTTTTAAATTCATGAACATTTAATACAAGGTTAGCTTAGCTTATAGCATAAAGACTTGGAAGCAGGGGATAATGGGTAGCCTTCCTCTGTCTATGCTTAATATGTCCAAGCTAATTCTTGATAGGTCGCATAGTTTGGATTTATCCATGCAGAAAAATAAATGTAAAATGTTAATGTGTGATTTTAGTGCTGGAACTAAGTACTAGTTTCAGACTACTAAGATCCAATATGTTGATTAGGGAGCTTTATTGCGTCTACAGGCAAAACAGGAGGGGAATTTTATGACTTGTTTCAATTACACACAGAGTCAATGGACAATTGATATAAGAGCGAAATATTCCTGTGTGTCTCTGCACTTTCGGACGTTCATTGGAAATGGAATAATATTAACGAATTTATTAAATGATCATGAGTATAACTAGAATGAAATAGATACATTATTAAGTTCTAATTCTACATAAAATCAAATCCCAAAATTCCAATTAAGCCCAGGTGCCGACACATGAAACTACAGTCGGTATTTGACCTTTCTTGGATTCTTCAGAATGAATAGGAGTGATTCCTTTAACTACTAAAAAAACTGTCTCCTACAAATGTTTGAACTTCCAAATGTAGTTCTCCTCATTGAAGTTGTGTTGAGGAGGATATAGATTTGTATTTAGATCATGTGGGCCAATCGTCAGCGTGAGTTTCCTGACCTGAACAGGCTCCAACCTAAAGAGGACCAAGGTTCCTCAAGGTCGTTTTTTAAATATTTCCATTACTACGTCAAGTCAAGTTGTTTTGGGTGTTTGGATGGTCGCCACCTGAACCTGCTGATAGTGATGTGGGAAGGCTGGCTGAACAACACCACCACACACACACACACACACACACACACCACCCCACAACAATCAGCAGTTCCGTCTAAAAGATCGCTGTAGTTTCTCAGAGCAGCACAGAGGGAAAGAGGAAGAGACACCACACACAGGTCTACATCCTCATCCAGTAAGCAGAAGCCGTCTCATAGCCGACTGTGGCTTGTTTCAGGGTGGTAGGATGGCCTAGACGAAAAGATGGCCGACCAGTAACCATGAGGTCTCTGGTTGGATCCCCGGCACCGGACAGGAGGGTGTTAGTAGATAAACTAGTGGTGGCTGGTATTACGTCTACGGTGCCCACCATCTCTACCATTGTGTCCTTGAGCAAGGCACTTCACCCCAAACTGCTCAAGGGGCGCTGTACTATGGCCGACCCTGTGAGGACCCCCTCTGGAGTGTGGTAACTTGAGAGGGGAGATGAGAAAAAGACACATTTCAATGCAACCATTGACTAATAAAGTAACTTAACTTAACTTAGGTTCTATTTGCCACTGGGTTGTGTATCTGTGACGGATCAGATATCAATTTGACAGAAAACATGCTAACACATTTAGCCATTCACACATGAACTCCGGACATTATGTATCCAAACACAGAACAACCTGCATCTAGTATGGACTGAAATCCACAGTGAGGTGTCCTGCCTTTCACATTTCATTGTCCACCATTCCTTCATGTTGTTTGCAGAGGCGGCGAACAGCTGATAGCCCAGACTGATGTGTTTACAAACCACCAGTAAAGCCAATTATATGCAAATGTTAATTTTATTACCAACTGATCAGACCTGCTTTAGCTCCTTGTTTAGCTAAGCATTACTCTGGCCTGGCGAGACCAGCCTGATCACACACAGGCTTCACACTCTTTTCTGTCTGGTAGATCAGTCAGGCCTTTATCCATTATCCCTGGGGAGGAGCCCCTAAAATAATACAGGGCCAATCAGGACCAACACTCAGACCTAAAATGTGTCCCTTATAGTGGATGACAGCTCCTAATTCCTTCTTGTAATAATAATGATAAAATAATAATAATATAATAATAAATAATAATAATAATTGATAGGATTTCTATAGCGCTTTTTTGCAGTCGTCCATCTAGCCGCGTGAGACCAGCCGTATCACACAAGCTTATCTGCAATCCATGATGATGTCAACGACAGAGAAGAACCAGCCTTCCACTAACGGAGGGGGCTGGACTCACCAGGCTACCATGACTCTACTGAGAACTACAAGTTTCTTCTCTCTCTCAAGGAAGTGGGGAGAGGCTGCTGCTCTGTGCTCTGCTGTGGGAGAGCTGGACGTCTAGTCAGTGAAGCACCCTCGCAATCCAACACTCTCCACTGCACTGCTCAATTGATAGACGCCTAGACGGAGAAAAAGAAACCAAAACATAGCGATATCCAGCCAGGGGAGGAGGGCTGTGCAGATAAACACACCACCACACATTCTAGTGAAGCAGAAGTGATCAGTGAGTTGGATTCTTTTCGTGTGACTCTATAATTTCATTTTGAATTAAAATATTGCATAGTCAACCTTTTAACAAGAAAGGAAGCAGCTAATGGGAGAGTGGTACTGAGCAAATCATTCTGCACAAAGACACTTCCATTATTTGATACCACTGATAACCAGTCCCCGGCCTTTGTAAGTGACTGTTATGTTTGCATGTGTGAGATAGCAAAACTGCCCAGAGGACTACATCGTACACAAGCCAAGTGCACCTGCTTTTGGGATGATTTACCCCGACATCTGTCTGTATACAGTAGGCCTGGATTAGACAGCAACTTCACACAGTCTTTTAATCCCCTCATTGATTGACAGAACTATCAGAAACACTCCACACACACACACACACACACACACACACACACACACACACACACACACACACACACACACACAACATACACATTGCGGGTATTCAGTCAGTGCATATACCTGGATCTCACTGATGAGACAACCTGCCTGTGCTGCTGAGGTCATGAGGACAGGGTGCTGCTGCAGAGGGCCTGTGCGGCTGAGCTGACGCAGGGTGTTGGGTGCTCATGTGGAAATTTCCATTGGCGCAGCATTTTATTTCTGGGCGGACAGTGAGTGAGGGGCATTGCCCAGCGGAGCCCTCTGCCAGACCCAAAGTCATTGGGGGCCAATATAGTGCTCCAAAGCCCATTTTCTTCTGCCAAACCAAGCTGATCTGGGCTCTTTTGTCTCCCCAGAAGCAGCAAATCAATGTGACTTTCCTTTGCTCACCGCTAAAGCTAAAAGCAACTCTACTGTAATGAGCCAGATGAGAACAGAAGATATATGACTTCAGGAGTACGGGAGAGAGGGAGAGAGAGGAGAGAGGGAGAGAGGGAGAGAGGAGAGAGGGAGAGAGGATACATTGGACAGTGCAGAGATAGAGAAATGGTTTAAGGCGAGGTACATTACTTTTATAAACCCTGCCAGTTGATTACTTACATTAAAAAGTGATATTTTGTCTTTCAATTTTTCACAGAATTTTTTGTATAAATAAGATGCACACTTGGCAATTTCTAACTGATTAAGTGTACATTTGTCATTATCATAAAAAAGGGTTGGATGTAGATGTTGGATAAAGCCAGAGTTACAATCTGTATTTGATATTATTTGATACAGCCTTTTTTCATTTTATAAGTCAAAAAAATTGTCTTCAGAATGGTGCTAAGAATGATGATGGAATGTTTAGTGATGTGTAAGTACGTGCTTTAGAAGTTGAGATTGTTAGTGGGAAAAAACTAATGTTGAGATAATGGCCGTTGAAGATGGTTGTATATAGGAGAAATATACTTACACAAAGAGACAAGGTTTAGTCAAATAAATGCCTTAAGTACATTTGGACCTTTTGAATAACACTATTATGAAAGAAGACATGTTATGGAAGCAAAATAGACGAAAATCGTTTAGCCTTAAGTGCATACTTGATCCTCATAGAAAACCTTAAAGGAATAGTCCAACTCACACCAGGGTGTATTAGTATGCATTCATGGTGAAAAGACTTCATCATAATCCACCTCACTGTCAGTCTGCTCAGTTGCAAACCCCTCATCTTACATTTCTCACCCCTGCTACCTCTCCACCATGCTGGCTGTGTGCTGTTTCAAAGGGTATGCTGTGGTACATTCAGCCTGGAGATCTTTTTCCTCGTTTGGGGTTTCAAAAATCCTCCGAGGCGTTATTTATGTTTAAGGTCCACTCCGCTGCTGCTGCTTCTCATCACTTGTGATTATGCAACATGGTGCCTGTCCTCGGATTTGCCTTAATCTGACTGCTGCTGTTTGTGTGTGTCTGCACCATAGCTAGTATATCAAAATCTGTCTATCTGCACACAGCGGCAATAGATATGAGGCTCAGAAATTCAAGTCTAGTCAAGTCAAATCAACTTCATTTATATAGCACATTTATAACAGCCGAGGCGGACCAAAGTGCTGTGCAGTAAAATAAGTCAAATATATTACATCCAAATAGACACATTAAAACAAAACATTAAACTACATTAAAACACAACCAATTCACCTCGTCAACCGAAGGCTCAGTTGTCACGGTTGTTCACAGAGGAAATATGTCACAGATTGTGTCTGCAGCCTTCGTTTGTATTTTGCACTAATCTGTGCATGTGCTTATTTTTATTTTTAAAGCGTGACACCACATGCAAATACTTTTTTTGAAGCACGGCTCAATTTTGAGATGTTTCTCTCTTTTTCTTCCATAACATGTCTTCTTTCATACTAGTATACATCAAAAGGTCCGAAATTGACATTTTGGTGATTATTTGACTAAACCTTGTCTGTTTGCGTCTGTATATTTCTCCTATACAACCATCTTTAATGGACATTATCTCAACATTAATTTCTTTTAATAGTCTGAACCAAAATCTTACATTTCCAAATAAAGCGCTTACATCAACTTAACTTTCCATAATTATTCTTAGCACTATGTTGAAGGTTTGCATAATACAATAATGCATCATTAGTTAGATATTGACAAATGTGCATATTTGTTTGAACATTTCTGAAAAAGTGGTAATACAAAACATAATAGTTTTAATGTCACTAATGGACTGGCAAAGTTACACAATGATATCTATAAGTTCTTTTTTTTTTTTTACCCCTGCAGTGTTTTGCCTAATTGCGTCAGAATTAGCCTATCTCCTATTGACAAAGCAATTTCTATCAGCCTGTGAAAGTACCATAGAAGCACTAGCAGCCTGGCTGCCTCAGCGTTATGCCCTGATGAGATGGCTGGTCCTCAGGTGGACTGTGGGCTGTGTGGGGCCTGTATATCCATGTCAGTAGGAAGAGGAAGATTAGGCTATTGCTATTCTACTACAGCTGATCATCAAACTAAACTACTTTGCATGCAATAGGATAACATTGGGACATGCTTTAACTTATTTATTTCATCATAACATTGCGCCTTGTTATTTCCTCTTGCTTTTATATCCGTTTCATCCCTGTTTTTTTATATGGAGGCTCCGTCGATGTGACGCCACTTCCGGTGCGTACCGGATTGTGGGTCAGAATCACCCAAATAGCATGCTCATTTCAACACTAAAAATCTCCACTGGATGTAGTAGACAGACATCTGGGTACTTTTAAGCATGCTAAATCCGAAAACACAAGAATCGGGACATACTTAATCTTTTTTCTACCATACTAAATAGCAGAAAGTAGGGATTGGAACGTATAGGGCTAGTGTAGAGTGATCACACATACAGGAGAGGGGAGGGGCTATTGTCTCTGTTTGTTCAGAAAACAGGATCTATGGACTGGCTGATAACAGAGTGACAAAGGCCACTCTGTGTTATGTAAGATAACGTAATGTATGAGATGGGCAGGCCAATCCAGCTGTATAGAAAACAGATGGCTTTGAAGGACAACTGAAACAGGAATTATTGATATGTAAGGTAGCCTACTATTTGTGAGTTTCAATAGTTTTGTTATGTAAAGAGATACAGTGTTGTTTGCTGCAGGCGTTAAGTAGCTTTGCCTGTTTCTGGATATACTTCACACAGTGTTGTGTGGATGTAATGTAACCAGCCTGTGGTGATATAGGGTGGGCTGGGAGCTGCTTACCTTATATCTGCAAGAACACAGCAGAAACAAAACACAAACACTTATACCACACCACACACACACACCACACACACACCAACACACACACACACAAACAGGACCTGCTTGGTAAAACAATGAATAGACCTTTTTTGATCATCTGTAAACTGGTTTGGATCTCTAGTAACCTTGGATGGAGGCTGCAGCCTCCAGCCTAGCCTGGCTTTGTGTGTTGTTTCATTTGATCTTTAAATTGCTGGAAAGCATAAAGTCAGAAGTAGCCGACACAATGTGTGTTTTCATAAGAAGCACACAGAGCTGTTGCTTTTTAAGAGTTGTTCTTCCTTTTCACACAACTAGAGAATGTTAGCCTCTAAATAGCACAGCATTATAACATGGTAACCCTCTACAGGATATTCAGCCTGTTAGCATTAAATAAGTCTCTGGTAAGCCCAAAGCTTTCCGCACTTCTACATCTATTTTTGCCCCCTCCCTCCTCCCCCCTCCCTCCCCTCCCCCCTCGCCTCTTTATCCTTCACCTTCTGTACTGGCAGTGGCCTGTTGAATATGCATCAGCAGCTGCTATAATTGATTCTGATTCTGTCATACAGTTCCCTCCAAAAGTATCAGAACATTGAGGCCAATTCCTTTATTTTTGCTGTAGACTGGAAACATTTGGGTTTGACACCAAAAGATGATATGAGACAATAGATCAACATTTCAGCTTTCATTTCCAGGTATTTACATCTGGATCTGATTCACAACTGAGAATATAGCATTATTTGTAAAGGAACACAACGTTTTTAGGTGAGCAAAATAATTGGAACAGATGGACAAATGAGTCAAATCAATTTAATTCAAATCTTTATTTAATATTCAAAACCTGACAATGTAAGCCGTTTTATTGACACGTCTCCAGGAGCGGAGGTTGTTGTTCACGACCCGTTTCTAAAACTTGTATTTCTGTTTTTCAAAATATCGATTTTGTGAGTGGACAATACGATACAGATGTCACAAAAATAAATATATCACGATGTATTGCCTCAATTGATTATTATTATTTTTGTAGCCCAGCCCTTAACACAATGTGAGGGATATTCTCAGAGGTCTATCTCTCCTGTCTGACCTGAAGGCAGCATACCACAGTCAGTCATGGTGGTCAGCCCATGAGTGCAGAAAGCAAGAGCTCTCTCCTCGCGGCAGTGGCACAGTGGGCAGGGAGATCGTCCTCTGGAGTGCAGGGTCGGAGGTTCGATCCCCCGCCTACCCGCCACATGTCACAGTGTCCCTGGGCAAGACACTGAACCCCAAATTGCTCCCGATGGTTCAGAGGGCACCTTGCATGGCAGCTACTGCCATGAGTGTCTGTATGAAAGTGGTAAGAATTGTAAAGCGCTTTGGGGCTGAGAAAATCGTCTAAAAAGCGCTATATAAGTCAAGTCCATTTACCATTTGATCTTGTCATTAGCAGCATGACATGTGCAGTGTACTACGATTTGTGTTGTTGTAACTCCTGCAGTGTGCTCCTTCAGCCTGCTGACTGATCACAAGCTGGTGCTGCTGGTCAGTGGGAAAAGGCTCAGCTACAGTAAGTGAATGTGAGTCAGTGTGGAGTGGTAACAGAGCTCCCACAATGCCCGGCAGCAGCAGCAGCAGCAGCACTTCACTAATAGAAAAAGACAGTTATGCAATGAGATTTTCTGTGTGCGGCTGATTTTGGATCAGTTAGAGGTGACAGTCGGGTCAAAGCATTGCCACCGACTTTATCTCACTGTGTTGCACCACAGAGAGTTAGTTAAGCATATGTAATGGTGCTGCAGATGAGCTGCAGGTGTGTGGTTTTGTGTGTGTGTTGTGTTGTGTGTGTGTGTGTGTGTGCGGTGTGTGTGCGTGTGTGTGTGGTGTGTGTGTGTGTGTGTGTGTGTGTGTGTGTGTGTGTGTGTGTGTGTGTGTGTTGTGGTGTGTGTGTGTGTGTGTGTGTGTGTGTGTGTGTGCTTTGTAGTGTGAGATCCTTCTGTGACTCTGCAGTTTTTACTTACGTTTAGATCTTGTCTATTGAACAGTTCAGATTGAGCTCTGGAAGATTGAGGGTTTCACCAAGGGGGTTTCTGGGAACTTCTTTGATTCTCTTCTCATACTACATCAGATTTCCGTCATGTGCGGAGGCCATCTTTAAAAGATGTTAATGGAAATGAAATAGTGAGGAGTGCTTTCCTCACTTATTTGGCAAATTGCACTGCAACGCGTTTCCTCTCCGGAGCCAAGCGGAGCCGGGAGGAAAAGCTGTGCGGTGCCTCTCAGAAAATGGATTGCTTTTTATTGTGCTGACTGTTGGTCTGGAAAGTCATTTAAAAAGTAAACAGATAAATGTTTATTGGGCTGTAAAGGCCCCGCCTGCACGGTGCACTGAGCCACCGGCAGATAGAATTAAGGACAGCGGTCCAAACTCCCTCAGTGAGAGAGAGTCACATTTCCTTAGCACTGTTACAAGGTTAAACTACAACAACAACATAGGGTTCACCACAAGGAAAAGGCTTGTTTATTAGCTTGTGTATTAGCTCCAGGATCTAGTTTGGAAAGTGCCACTTGTATCTGTAGTGTCAACACTATCAGACCCTCTGTGCTACACACTATACAATGTGCATGATGGTAGAAGAAAGCCTTGGTTTAGAGCTCATATTATGCTAATGTTTTAGGTTTAGAATTGTAATTTTTGTTTCTAATAGAAACTTTTTAAATGGTCTAGTGTCCAAAAAAATCTATTTCCTTCTTCTCAGCCTCTGTCAGAATTGCTCTGCTTTAAAGTCTGTCTCTTTAAGCCCCGCCTTCTCAAAAGCCCAGTCTGCTCTGATTGGCTCTGGTTTGAACGTTACTGCCAGATATATTCAGGGGGATCTGGGGGTGTGGCCTATAAATAAAAATATGACAACAATATGACAAAGTGTATTTTGCATAATAAGTCACCTTTTAAGCATTATAAAACATTACTCCATGAACAAACACAAAAGCGGATGTTGTCCGGTTTAAAGTAAGACTGTGTGCATTTAGAAAGAGGAAATAACTCAACCTTCCTGTCAAAAAGGAAATGTTGAATTTCTGAAAAAACTAAGAAACTCTTCTTAATGTCTATGCACAGGTTTTGTAGCTACGGCCTTACGCAGTCTGGTGTGACCAGTGGCTAATGTTTTGAATCACAAAATAAAAAAACAAGATGTACACTAGGAGACATGTTTGTTGATGACTGCTTGTGGATTCATTCTCCTTCTCAGTCAGGTCCCTTTAATAACAATGTCTTAAAAGTGAGTCACCCATGAAAATCCTGGAAAATAAAGAGAATGTTCATTATCCTGGCACACATAGACTCTGTTTAAAGTCTCATTTAAAAAGCAACCAAGTGTGGACAGTGAAAGATAGTGTGCTAACCACCTATGCACACAGCTATCCCACACAACACATCATGCACAATGTTCAGCCAGACTCATTTCTACCACAAACTACAATATGTGCCATCCAGATTTGATTCCATTCAAATGAACACAGTGTAGCTTTTGAACACTTGTAACTTTGGTGGTAACATTAGCCGGATAAGATTGCTGCCAATGAATTGCTGCTTGGTTTGTGGATATGTTGGTGTATATACACAGCCAAACTGTGATGTGCCAATGTGAAGCTAACACCCTCTCTTCTGTTTCCAGCATCAAGTTACTGGCAGTGCAGGACCTGTTGGATCGGGAGGCTCTGGATAAGGTAAGCTGGAGAGAAATACTGCTTTGGTTTTTTGCAACATAGTAGATGTCTAGATGAGATGACAAAACTCTCACTCAAGTGTTTCCCAATGATTTAATGTGTTGCCATTATGCAAATATCCCCCCTTTCCTTCCCCTCTCTCTCTCTCTCTCTCCTCTCTCTCTCTCTCTCCTCTCTCCTCTCTCTCTCTCTCTCTCCCCCCTCCCTCTCTCTCTCTCTCTCCCTGTCTGTCTGTCTGTGTGAATGTCTATTTCTAGACTCACATTTCATTTTCCATTTGAACTATGTTAGCGCTCTACTATATTTACTATAAATATGACAGTGGTTGCTATGGGTGGGAGGGTCTCCCCTTCAATGGTGTCAGTTATTGGAAAAAAGATTCAGAACTAGATTCATTTATGATTCAGATGGGTTTTTTTTAGAAATAAGAAAAAAGATAGGTTAGCAACACAAGATGGCACATTCTGGCTCCAAGCTGTGATGATAACTGGAGAAATGAATCATTATTGAAACAGTAGCTTTTCAGTTATATTCAGCATGAGCTCATACCTTCTCCTACTTTCCATTTCACCATGTTGATGCAGGTCCCTTCATTTATTGACTCTTCCAATTGGAGAACATATTACACATATACAGGTATACAAATATGTACAACAATAAGCAAACTGAAAATTCTGTTCCAAATATTTACTGTATATTTTGTATATCAAGATCAGTCTGCAAATATTCTGATATTATATGTATCACACTAAAGTCTGACAATTTAGTGGGCTATCTTTAAAATGTTCAGTATTATATCTTAATGTTAAACCTAAAGAAAAAGTGAGTTCTGGTATATACTGTATAGGTTAGCCTAACATTACACTCACCACTATCATTGTAGAGAATGCTGTGTTTAAAGTAGCTTAACAACAGATCACTTAGATCAAGGAAATGGAAGCCTTAGAAGGACTAGTAATTAATAATCTGTTAGTCATTTTGCTTTGTTTTATTTCAGAGTGTCTTAAAAGGTTCCACCTAACAGCGTTTAAAAGGTTCTTTAGTAACATATCTCTTTTCTTAAGTCAGCACATGACAACCACCTGAGACAGCTATGTCTGTGTAGTCTCTGTGGTTAGGGAGAGGTTGCTCTGCAAAGTGACTGTGGCCAGCCTGTTCTTCACCTTTAAATTGTCCCTCCCTTTCATTTGTACATTTATTCTAATAGTATAACACCCCCTCCCCCACCCTGATTCAGACTGTTGTCTTAAAGCTGTTATTCGTTGTTTCTAGTGGCCGTAAACTGTAATTGCAGGCCCTTCTGGACCAGAGTTAGCCTGGCTCCGCCCGCCTACCTACTTCCGCTCAATTTTCATTTCCCTTCAGTAGTCAGTCTGGGTCCGCGGTATATTCACAGGTTTTCTCAGCCAGATTTGTTACCTGTCCAATCAGCGAACAGAGGGAGTGGCTGAGAACAATGACGTGTGCCAGTTTTAGTTGCAGAAGCCGGCGCATGACATAAGTCACACTCACAACCAAACGTTATGCGATTGGTTGGCTGATCCAGAGTGGCACTGGGCAGATCCAATAGTTTTAAACTTCAACAGACACCCGCCTTCAAGTGAGTTAACGTTTGTCAATTGAGCGATTCCAGACCTTGATTCGATTTGATTAATTCATCATTTGCTGAAGAATAATTTTCTCAATTCTTCAATGTTAACAAGCTATTGGACATCATCTTATGGATCCACAGCCTGCCACTATGTATAGCTGCTGGGTAAATCATTGGGTCAGCTCCATGCATATAAGTCAGCTCACAACCAATACAGTAAGTTATGTATGCTGTAAAGTCAGACCACCCCAGAGCGGAGAATGCAATGCGACTGCATTAACACACGGACGTCAGAGTCTCCTTAAAATGTCAGAGTTCGTTTTGATGCAATGTGATGTGTGTCCCCCTGCTCAGCCTGCACACTGGTTAGCATGCAAGCAATGTCACCTTCTGTAGTAGCTTCCACATGGGCCCCTGCTAGGGGAAATCAGAGCTCTGTGGAAAAGGGAAGTAGTCAGCAGCAGAAGGGTATTTTGGACAGAGAGAGAGAGGGGAGGGGGTGTTGGTGGTGGGAGGATGAGTTACCTATGGACCAGTGCTAGCCCACATTGCTGTGTTTGTCAGTCCTGCCAGGCTCCCATGCTGATTTCTGCCAACTCTTCTGTCTTACTCATTAGCACGCTCTCTTTTCATCCCCTGTCCTCCTGCATAGTGAATGACAAGTGTTTTTTCCATTCATTCTGAGATCCTCCACTTGGTACACGTTGCATTGCCAATTTACTATGCCTTAGTTAGGCGGCAGTGGCGAAGTGGGTAAGGAGGTTGCCTCTGGAGTGCAGGGTCGGAGGTTCGATCCCCCGCCTACCTGCCACATGTCCAAGTGTCCCTGGGCAAGACATTGAACCCCAAATTGCTCCAGATAGTTAGCTTGCACCCTGCGTGGTATCGGTGTATGAATGTGTGTGTGATTGGGTGAATGTGTACGAAACAATGTAAAGCGCTTTGAGTCTGTGGAAAAGCGCTACATAAGTGGAGTCCATTTACCACTTAGTTGTATGCATAACAGTCATATGATGTGATGGCTGTACTGGTTTGCTTGTAGTGTATTTGTGATTTGAGATTGTGTATCTAAAAGGAGAAAAGAGCAAAAGACCGATTCATGACATTGCTCATGTTTGTGCGGAGGATTTTTTTCATTGCCCAGTAGGAAAGTGTTCTCCGCCATAACTGGTGTGCCCAGTAACCTGACATTAAAGAGCTGCCAAACATAACAGATAGTCATGAGTATGGGTTTCACTGGAGACTTTATTTACATATGTTGACCTAATATGTCATGGAATTTAACACCATGCACAAACAACATTCTTCAGGAACTCTTACTATAATCTTATTGGCATTCAAATTAAAATAATAAAACATGTGTGAATTATTGATTGGGATATGATTTATCTTGACTGCATCTTTCAATTGTATATCCATCCATCACTGAACTGTACATCACTCCACCAGTGAATTCCTGCTGCTTTTCATACAGCTAGTTGTATACGATAGATCCCAGGTCCAATTGAAATGATGCAAAAACAGGATGTTTCAAATTAGTTTCCAAGCTGCTCATTAGCCTGACTCTTTCAAGCGCTTTGAGTGTGAGAAAAGCGCAATATAAATCCAACCCATTATCATTATTAACAGAAGAAGACATATGTTACTAATGAAAACAGGCTGCACAGCGGTATGCTTGGTTATAGTTATAGTACAGACTGAACTCTATCTATCTATAAAGCAAGAAACGTCTGTCTGTCTGTCTGTCTGTCTGTCTGTCTGTCTGTCTGTCTGTGTGTGTGTGTGTCTGTCTGTCTGTCTGTCTGTCTGTCTGTCTGTCTGTCTGTCTGTCTGTCTGTCTGTCTGTCTGTCTGTCTGTCTGTGTGTCTGTCTGTCTGTCTGTCTGTCTGTCTGTCTGTCTGTCTGTGTTTGGCAGGTTTGAAAGAGGAGGTGGAGCACGCTACAACTGCAGTATACAATGGCTTTATAATCTACTTTGACAAAACATAAGCTGTATAAAAAAATAAATAAAAATGCACATCAATAACCGTCAGTGCATATATACACTCTACCGGATCCCTTTGTTAAGTGTCCGTTGACATTTTCCAGACAGCCACCAGAGCTGTAGCTTTGCTGGACATGTGTTGTGGTGAGTCACACGGTTACAGACGATTGTCTGTTTAGTCGCTAAGGAACCTTCTCTGTCTGTGGTCAGTGCTTCCAGCGCATCATTAGTCATACTGTAAACGGGTTACTATCAGACCGCCTCTGTGCAGATGCTACAGCTAACAATAGCAACAGCAATACCAGGACCAAATGGCAGCGCTTACCACCTTTTTATAAATACTTTTTGAAACACACACACTCACTCACACACACACACACACACACACACACACACACACACACACACACACACACACACACACACACACACACACACACACACACACACACACACACACACACACACACACACACACACACACACACACACACACACACACACACACACACACACACACTAACTATCCTGGTCTGTGTTGTGTTGTGTGAAAGTTGTTGGCAGACACAGGGATCTGGCACTCCTGGTCAGGTTCAGTGAGTTCACTGTTGTTTGCTCCTGAATGGATCCATTAGTCCCATCCTGCTTTAGAGAGGCAGAGGAAGAGCACAAGCTTCAAACACACAGCTGGAGGTTTTAAAAAGCCTTCACTGAATCAAGCTTGTGACATTCACATCACTTTTCAAGAAAGGCCCTCATAACACTATGCAAGATAGCAGGATGCAACATACAGAGACACACTGTGCTTTTATAACCTGAAGGCCTTCAATGCTTTTTTCGCCCAAGCTCTGTCCATAACAGCCTCTTAAGAATTTAATAGAATTACCTTCTGTGTTTTGCTATTCTTAGTGTGTGAAAAGTAGTGGGGTTATCCATATGTTCAGGGTGAGGAAAGATCATGGGAAAAAAGTATTAAAAAGATCATTTAAAGCTGCACCAATAACATAATCTATACGTCCAATGGGTTACATGAGTACTCTTTGAAAAGTGAGGCTTTGATGATACCCAAACTGTGCAGCCCCTCCCCTGCTTTAGCTTCTCCCAGTGTCCCTGGCTTCATCCAGCCTCATTTCCAGTCCCAGCAGGCAGCCCCGTTTCCTCTTAAATTCTGCCTGATGTCTCCAGCCTAAAAGACCTACTTCACCGGTGGGAATATGAAGGTGTATCGAACTCTGATATCCTATGTAGTATAAATGTGCAAAAAAAAATTAAATCGGTTCATCATAGCCTGAGAAAAGGCAGAAAGAGTGTTTTATGGTCTCACTGTCTAACCCTACATTCTACTAGTGTGACCAGAGCCGGCCCAAGCCTTCAGGGGGCCCTAAGCGAAATATGATTAGGGGCCCCCTCTCCAATGTTAGCGCTGCTGAAACTATAGATCTTTGTTAAATATCATTCACACACCCAGTGTTCTCTGCTAGTGCCTCCACTGTGCGGCTGTGCAAAAATATTATGCAGCCGAGATTCAGACCCTCCTAGGGGGGTCCGGGGGTATGCCCCCCCCGGCAGATTTTTTTAACCTTTTTAAAGTGAAATGCATGAATCTGGTGCACTTTGAGAGGAAAATTAAGAGGCTAAATCTGAGGAATTTTGTGTGAACAAATTATTTGGAGACACTGGGTCAGATGAATTAGAAGCTATTGAAGAAGGACACATGGATTTTCCATAAAAATATTAATATAAAATAAAATATTATGGAGGATCCTCTGGGTTGGGCTTGGAGCTCTTTTTCTTTTATGGGACATATTTCTCTGTAACATAGTGAATGCATTTAAATGCAGTGTGAGGAACTAAGCAGAAGAACCCTGTTGTCCAGCTACTGTATCTTTTTTTCCACAGACAAGGCTGAAATAGGCTATAGACTATACACAGTGCATGGGCAACTGAGGGCAGCCCCATTTCCAATTGTTTTTAAATAAACTCAATACACACTGTGCATGGATGTGAACGTGACATGATCAGATAATTTCGGATTTCCTCCCAGATGAACTGATTACATTTTTAGGCTATTAATTATCTAGACCAAAACATTTTATTTCTTTTTTTGTATAACTCACATTTGCATAATATGATGTTAATATCAAACACACAAACTAAAAAAAAAAAAAAAAAAAAAAAAAAAAAAATTTTGGAGGAGGCCCCCCAGGCATTCGGGGGCCCTAAGCGGCCGCTTAGTTCGCTTATGCCTCGGGCCGGCTCTGAGTGTGACATCACACTAGTAAAATGTAGGGTTAGGATTAACAGGACAGCTGGGCCAAGGGAAGACTGAGGGAAGAAAAACCTCATTCATTATATTGTAATAGCGATTTTATAATGATAGAACGCCGGTTCTGGATGGGTGAAGTGTTCCTCTAACATGTCTAGTGCCAAAAAGTAGACGGACACAATGAGCAAGTACAATAAGCCTGTAGTGGGGCGACGAGAAGAAAAGAACCAGGGGATTGGGTCTGACGCGTTGGCACAGACCCAAAACAGAGCTTAAAGGACGGGGGAATACTGGACTTCAATTCTTCAGGTGGACTGAGAAACAGCCCCAGATGAATGCTAATGTTGCTCTCTGTCTGCCGGAGGTGTAACTTGGCAACTCCTCTGCTGACACATTTGCGTTGTAGTTTGTCACACTAAGACAGTTAAAAACAGCACAACCTTTAAAGGTTCACTTATTATACAGAATGCACTTTTTTCATGTTTTCTTAACATTACAATGTGCATTTCAGACAAAGGCTGAAAAGAGGAGATTCAGCCATTGCACTGTGAGAAATATAAAGGCTTTTCTGGACACTGCACCATGAAAACTGTGTCCCAAACCCAAATAATGATTTTTAAACCAGAAATTGAACATAACAGTGATCTTTTAAATAACTTGTCCTGTCATTTGATACTTTGTGTACTAGATGTTAAATAATACCATAGAGCAGGAGTCACCAACCTTTTTTGAACCTGAGGGCTACTTCATGGGTATTGAGTCATTTGAAAGGCACCCAGTTTGATACACTCTTCTGAAATAACAAATGTGCTCAGTTTGCCTTTAGTTATATATTATTATTAATGATTAATAATATTCATCTATGTGAAGACACTGATCATGTTAATGATTTTTCACAATAATTATCAACAATGACTTAAAAAAGGTGGGAAACAGATTATTATACTATCTTTAGAACAGGCCTGCGGGCACCTCATATGATCCTTAGGGCACTGTGTTGGTGACCCCTGCCATAGAGACACTCCAGGGATTGAGTATGCTTTAGTAGCTTTCTAGAGACGGGTTAAGAGAAAGTAATGGCGAGGAGGTTGTTTGCCTCCTCTTGTCTGTAATGTTGTCTTACAATCAATCTAGTGATAGGATAATGAAATGCCTGTCTGTGAGAAAGCAGCCTGTGTTGTTTTCCTGTACCTGGTCTAGTCCAGGTGTCTCAGTGTCACACACTGTGCCCTCCAATCCCCCCCTGGTCTGGGCTCCAGGCCAAGCCCCTTAATGCATGATGTGCCCGCACTCTGGTCCTCTGAATTATGAGGGCGTTTTGGCAAAGTTATACCTGTGAGCAATTCATCCTTGTTCACTTTACAGGCTCAATGGCCCCTAGGGATCACACCTGAAAGTAAATCCTGCTGGGGGGTATTAACCTCCTGGCAGTCTGAAAATTGCCTTATTATTAATATGATTACTTTACCTAGCAATGTGCCGCTGAATGCACGATGATTGAATGTCTCCTTGGAGCAAGGCAGAGCTGTGGATGCACTGAGAGGATCTGCTATAGACTTTTCTTTTTAACAGCTCTTCAGTGTTATCTTGCTTTGTGCCGCTCTAGTTCACCTGCTATGGCTTTGTGTGTGAGGCACTGCTGAGGACTAAAGGTTTTTAACCCTCAGTAGTTTCCAGAGATCTCTCTACCGGTGTGGCCAAATCGTGCCGTTTGCATGGCACAAATAATACAATTTAACACCATGATTGAAGTCATTTGAGAGTACAAATTAGTCATTTGTGCACACTAATTAATATGAATGAGTATGCACTGTTGTCAGGAAGAATACACAGTAACTACTATGTTTAGGCTGCTCTCTGTACGCTATGCTTGATGGGGAAATTGGAGATGACAGGGTTATTTTAGTCTCGGGGCACCCTAACAGGTTAATTGGTCCGTGCACGACATCCTGTATCAAGAGAAGACGTCTGTGTGTGTGTGTGTGTGCTTTACTGCACCTATTAATGAAGTTATAGAGGGAGGACACAGCTAACATGGCTAGCAACATGCACCTGCACATATCTATGGATTCTTTATAAGACTTCTGCTCAGTTGTAGAGGATGTTTATTATGATTAGAAAGGTGCAGATTGTGACTTGAAATATAGATTGGTGTCACTTTGTGTGTGTGTGTGTGTGTGTGTGTGTGTGTGTGTGTGTGTGTGTGTGTGTGTGTGTGTGTGTGTGTGTGTGTGTGTGTGTGTGTGTGTGTGTGTGTGTGTGTGTGTGTGTGTGTGTGCGTGTGTGCGTGTGTTGTGTGCACACTAGGCGGGGTTCCTCTGACTCTCCCGGTTTCCCACAGGGAGCCTCTCAGGTTAAATTTAGAGTTAGGACATGTTTATACGGTAACGATTTCAACAGAAATGCAAAAGTGTTTTTAGGTTTGGGGCCGATCACTTATAGGATAACAGCGTTTGAAGTCTTTTCAAAACAGAACTCCTGCGTCACCATGTGAATAGCAATGTTGTTCCTTGTGATAACGATGACATCACAGCTCCACTCCACACATGCGTAGGTCTGGCACATTTGCTGTCAAGTAGCCACACGTGTGTTAGAAGTTAGAAGACAACATGCACGGTGTCTCCGCTGCACCATCACTGTGATCAGCAGAGAGTCTCGTGCAGGGCTCAAATATAACACTCACCAAATGTGGGTACATTTAGTCTAAGCGACGAGTAGTAAGTTATTAAGACCACCCGCCACTTTGTCTGGTGAAAGATGAGTGCTCTGCCGGCTTTTCTAGCGGCAACCAATAAACTCGTGTCACCACCAGTAATGCCCGGGACACGGCTTTCTACATTAAAAAAACACTATCTATTGCGTGGGCAGTTAAGTTACTGTTAAAACAAACAGAGCATTTACTAAGACGAAGACATTAAAAAGCATTTCACTGGACAAACATGAGTTGACTTTTAATTTGAAGCAGAAAGTGACAGGAAGGTAGCGCTGACACAGCCCAGCAGCGCTCCAGTCACTAGCAGCATGTCTTCTGTTTTCATGAGTTCTATGCAGTGAAAAAAGAGGACAGAAAGCTTGTCATTTGCAATACTTGTAACCAGGGCTGGACTGGGACAAAAAATCGGCCCTGGCATTTTTGGCCATGGCAGCCCACCGTTTATACGATATGCGGAGGAAGGGGTGTTGCACCAAATTCTGGGCCCCTATACAGAAAGTCCTGATGGGCTCTCTGAGAGGCGGTCTTACAATACAAACATGTAAAAGCTTTGTTTGTCTATAGTCCAAAACGTATGAGTGACTGGTCCCTCTCTGAGCCAGATAACAACACAATGTTTCTATTGATGAATGACCAGATTATTACGCATACTTGAACACAACCCCTGGTCTAATGACTCTTAATAACCATGCACACACACAGTGTTTCTCACAGGAATTTGGGAGACTGTGTCGTGGACCCTGGACCTTCTAGGGGGGTCCGGGGAATGCTCCCCTGGAAGATTTTTTTTTAAATGTTAAAGTAAAATTCATCAATCTGGTGCACTTTGAGGAGAAAACAAAGGCTAAATCAACTGTTTCCTATGTAAGCTATTTAGTACTATTTTCTGGAATGATTCAAAGACACACAATGACCAAAAAGCAGAAAGAAGAAAGTTTAAAAAATCAGCTTCGGGAATTTTTTCCCTTCGTTTGTATTTTTTAATGGCCCAATATCGGCCCCTGATCTTCATAGCCCCTAAATAAAAAATGTCTGGGCCTTCAAAGATCAGGGGCCTATATTGAGCCAGTAAAATTAATAAAAAATCAAAAAAATAAGTTTTTATTTTCTTGGGTGCAGCCCCCCTCTGCCTTGGGCCCCCCAAGCCTGTCCGCAGTCAGACGGCCCTGAACGTAAAACTGACCATCTTCAGATGCTCATAATTACTGAGTACAAGTTGAATGCGTGATAATCCAACTCAATGCAGCCTCTGAATGGGTGGCCCTCTGCTGTGTGTGTGATTGGGCCAGGCCTAGCCTAGAACCAATCATAATGAGTAATGGCCTGGTAACTTTCAGGTGAAGTTGACAGCCTGCATGCACATTTATATGTCCATGGCACTCACGAGAGGGAAGGGACCTCGGCCCTCGGCTGTGTGACTTGGCCGGGCCGGGCCGAGTCACACAGCCGAGGGTCCAAAAAAAAAAAAAAAAAAGATTTTTAATTAATTAATTTATTTATTTATTTTTTTAAATGGACCCGGCCCGGCCCAAAATGCCTGCCGGCCCACCGGGCATTGCCCGGTACGCCCGATGGCCAGTCCAGCCCTGCTTGTAACCCTAAGCTAACACCAAAAGCTTCATGAATGTTAGTGGCATTCATTTTGGTTGAGGTGAACGGATTGCTTACCAAATTAAACCAGAAGAGCTATCTACTTGACTATGAGTGTCACAGTCAGCTACTAGAGAGACCAGAGTGGTGTAAACAGGGCCTTTGGCAGGTCATTCAGAGCAGCAGCCTGAGCCTTCAGTTCACCAATGGCTTCCTCTTTTTTCATCCATTCTCCTGTACTTCTTTTATTTCCCAAAGCAAGTTCCCTTTACCTGTTCTCTCCACAACATTAGGCCACTGCTGCTCTAAGCCTCTCTCTGCTGTGTCGACATAAGACGCTTCCTCTTTCTCTCTGTGTGTGTGTGTGTGTTGTGTGTGTGTGTGTGTGTGTGTGTGTGTGTGTGTGGTGTGTGTGTGTGTGTGTGTGTGTGTGTGTGTGTGTGTGTGTGTGTGTGTGTGTGTGTGTGTGTGTGTGTGTGTGTGTGTGTGTGTGTGTGTGTGTGTGTGTGTGTGTGTGTGTGTGTGTGTGTGTGTGTGTGTGTGTGAGGTGAGGCTACTAAGGTTCACTGGCCTCTGTATTGTCCCACAGTATAACTGCTAAGCGAAACATGTTGTTGCAGACGTCCGGAAAATCTGCCACTCAAGTAGTGTTAAAGTGCAGCACTGGTCTGCACTTTGTCATGAACTACAGGCAGATTACAAGCCAATCAAGAAGCACAGATAAAGTCCTGTTAGCATTTAATCATTCATGTGATTATCTAATACGTGTGTCCCTGTATGTAAGCCCATGTTTTTGTTTTTATTTGTCATATCATTCTCATATCATTCTCATAACCATCTCCTCTGTCCTTGACACTGATGGGGCACTTATGGGGTGCTATAAAGCCCATTTCTGAATTTCAGCGATATTGTTGCTAATAATTGTCAGACAGTTGCTCTGACCGCAGTAGTAACCTCTGTAGTGTGGAAGCAATAGTCCTTTAATAACCATTTTGCTTCAATCATTGGCATGTTATTGGAGAGGCGTTGATCACATTAGTATCATCCATTACAACTCTCCTGCTTGTGTCCTAATATTTTCATATTACAGCAAATAATCCGCACACGGCCTAAATATCCTCTCTCTGTTTTTTGTCAGTTCTGTGCAGAGTTAAACCAGGGGACGTTGGCCAGCGTGCGGAAGTGGAAGTGGCCACGGGGGCTGTGGAAAAGTGTGGTGTCTGAAAAACCCACTGGACACTCCATCAAGGTACGGCGGCCATCTTTAACAGCACCAATGTCTTTCCCTGTGTTCCGCATCGCATACTTTCTACTATTTAGTATAAGTAGAACAAAGATTTAGTATGTCCTGAAGTACCCGGATGTCTACTACATCCGGCCAAGATTTCTTAGTGTTGAAAACAGCATCCTATTTGGGTGATTCTGACCCATAATCCAGTGCGAACCTTAAGTGACGTCACATCAACAGAGCCTCCATATGAAAACAAACAGGGATGCGACGGATATAAAAGCAAGAGGCAAGATCAAGGCGCAATGTTATGATGAAATAAATAAGTAAAAGTATGTCCCAATAGTATGCATACTGCATCCTCACTAGATTATTTTTATCGTTGGATGTAGTATGTAGAATAGACAAAAGAAAGAGTATGCGATTCGGAATGCAGGGTTTGTGTGCTCACAGCAGGTTTATTGCTTCAATCGAGGAAAAGGCAGTTGAGCATTTTTCAAAGGTGTTAAGCCTTTACTCTGGTAAAGCTTAAACTATGGATGTCTTCAGCCCCAGGAGGTTGTCTCTCATCCCCACACTCTGCAGACATGTCAGGGGAAATGCTGAGCCAGGGTCAGTGTCCTCGGCAACGTAAGATGGATGATGGTGCATTCTGACAGCATGATGACATGGCATAATATCAGTAAAGTTTGGGCAAGGGGACAAAATTTAAGAAATATATATTTCAGGACTGTGTGATTCAGCGTTTTCATACAGGGTCATCCCAATGTTACCAGATTTATATGGCAAGAAATGGGAGGTTTTACTAATGTCATATTAGTTTTTGTGGCTAAAATACAGTAATGAAGGTCAAGTCACTGTTGTTTACTTCACGATACATTCATGATTTTACCTGATTGATTGATCTCTATACCACTCAGTTAAACTTAAATCCACTTTATATCACTGTGTCTTTAACCCATTGATGACGGCTGCTGCGCGATGCCACATTGGCTCTCCTGCCTGATGCTGCATCGCGCAGCATTATTACTTTATCTAATTTTCATGGCATTCCCAGCATAAAATGCACCGTCATTGGTTCAAATACACATGAGGTGGGTTTTGTTGATTTTTTTAAGACCACGTGACCACCCAAAAGTTGTGTGGTTTGCCGAAAATCACGTCAATCAAAATAATAAAAAATAAAATAATAAAACAAAATAATTAAAAAAATACGCCGGCTATGTCGGCGACGGAACAGTTAGTGGCGTTTGGTGCGCAGAATCAAGGTCTACTATAGACTACTGACGAAAATCACACAACACATTGCATCTATTTATTAACAATATTTAATAATTTTCTAATTCATCTAATTTTGACGATTTTTAGAAATATTTGTTGGTTTGTAAGCGCTAAGGGAGCATGTTTAAATAAATCCTGTGAACCTTAACTTTTAAATGTATTTTATTTCATGTTTCTATGTGCTACACAGGCTTAGATATTAAGGTTTTGGTAGACTTGACAATTCGTACTATTTTTTCAGAAAACCCTCAGGCATTAAGGACATGCATCCTAGATTGCCATAGTCATCAATGGGTTAAATAGTAGCCTTTTCAGTCCACCTCTGGCCCTGGGAACATTGATACAAGCAATCTACCCAGCTTTGATTCAGCTATTCGAACATCCAGTGAATATACTAGCACCCTTAAAATGTACAGCCAATATAACTGAAACTGAACAACTCTAAATAATTCCAACATGTGCATTATTCACATGATCTATTCATCCATCTCTACACGGTGACATTAACATGTATTCACTGCCTATCTTGTGTTTTTCTGTTTCCTCTTTGGATCAGTGTGTTAAGTGCGTTCACTGTGTAGAGAGTGTGGGGGAGTGAATTTCCCCCCATGGGATTAATAAAGTATGTCTTCTTCTTCTCTTCTTCTTCTTCTTCTTCTTCTTCTTCTTCTTCTTCTTCTTCTTCTTCTTCTTCTTCTTCTTCTTCTTCTTCTTCTTCTTCTTCTTCTTCTTCTTCTTCTTCTTCTTCTTCTTCTTCTTCTTCTTCTTCTTCTTCTTCTTCTTCTTCTTCTTCTTCTTCTTCTTCTTCTTCTTCTTCTATTGCTGCACAGAAGCGCTCACTACAGACTTCTTATCTCAGTGGATATTTCAAGTTTCCAAACTGTCTTTTTTAATTGGCAGAAGATGAAGCATGTTGATAAGTGTGACTCAGTCTAATTAACAGATTCTTGTAAGTGTAAAATAAAGCTCTGTCTGAAATCAGGCCTCCTGACACACTGTCCTGAAAACGACCCCAGGGCTCATACAACAGTGCAGTGCAGAACCTACAAAAAACCGCCTTATATCCAGCGATTCATAAACCTGCTCCCTAACATTTGTGCTTGCAGCTTATGGCGCTATATAAAGGGTTACATTCTCTTGATACATTGTGATATAGTGAACCATGTTTATTTTTTATTTATTGGTTTAGTTCAGGGACATTGCACACTAATCAACATTCAACATGTAAGTGAGCCAGAGTTAGCCTAAGAGGCTAGTTTTCATCTGTTGTCCCCTGCCAGATATTCAAAAGGCAACCTAAAATTACTGAAATAAAATGCATGTATAAACAAAGATTAAAAAACAACATAGTCGACAGTAACACATAATAAGAATGAATTGACAGACAATGGCAAACAAACAATAAAATAAGCAGAAAATAAAACACAGCGTACTGTAAACATTATAGGAAAGTGCACAAAACAGTAGATAAGAGCAGGACAAACACACCTACAATAAAAACACATATACAGCAGCATACAACACAAACATATACAGCAGCATAACGCATTAACATGCAGCACTAACATATACAGCAGCATAAAGGCCAAACATGCAGCACTGCACAGGACAGGAGCACAAGACAGGACAGGAGCACAAGACAGGACAGGAGCACACAAAATAGAAGCAAGCAGGACACGACAATTACTAAGAAGTCAGCAGAAGAAGCAATTGCAGTCCTAGTGTGTACATAATTAAGTAAGAACTCATTTCTCTAATATGAGCTGGCAGTGAGTTCCATTCCTGTGACGCTGTTACTGAGAATGCCGAGTGGCTAAAGGCACTTTTTCTAAAGGGTACTACACAGTCTCCCCGGGACGAGCCTTTGGTTGTCCGGTTTGTATTTGACCTCTGAGTGAAGGCAAAGATTTGCATAACTTCTTAGGTTGTCCCAGCTCAGAAGTTTATACTTTCTTAAAATTTGACAATGGTGGTAAGTGTTTGACTTCCGGCCCAAGACTTTCAGGGTTTGCTTATACAGTGTTTCAAGTGGTTTAAGTGTTGTCTTATTGGCTTGTGCAAAGCTGGTCAAACAGTATGTGAAATGTGACATTATCATAGCATGCATATAAATGTATTGGTTGTGAGGCTGTTTTAAATTGGGCAGTAGAAACATTATTTAAGACAATCTCTGACTCCATTTCCCATGATCCTCTCTGTCCAGGGAGTGAGCTACTCAGGCTTCCTGTGGGACTGTTCGTCAGGTATCGACCTGAAGGACGCCGCCGTCCTGGAGGCTCCTGTTGTCAATGGCAACGGCAAGCATTTGTCCCCTCCACTCTACCTGGCTCACTTTAGTGTAAGTGATGAAAACATGATGGAAATGTGACATTACTACTGATTGTTCCATGTACTGTAGAAGTCAGAAGAGGCACTGGATGATCAGACAGAGTGTTATGTCTTTAACCTTTGATAGGGATGACGGCCTGAGCTGTGGAAATGAGACCAAGGTTATTAATAATCTGGATTTATCCTCCGGAATATTTTAAGATACCAAAAACAACAAACCTACAATCATTTCAAAGGGAAGTTACGGTTAAAGCAACATTTACTTATTTTATTGGTTTAGTTCAGGGAAATTGCGCACTAATCAACATTCAAAATGTAAGTGAGTCAGAGTTAGCCTAAGAGGCTAGTTTTCATCTGTTGTCCCCTGCCAGATATGTAAAAGTCAACCTAAAATTACAGAAATAAAATGCACGTATAAACAAAGATTTAAAAACAACATAGTCGACTCAGAAAATACAGTAACACATAGTAAGAATGAATTGACAGACAATGGCAAACAAACGATAAAATAAGCAGACAATAAAACACAGCGTACATTAAACATTATAACATGTTAAAGGCACTACGAGTAAGATGGCACGTTGGCGTCCCCTTTGGACAAAAGCGGTAGTATTTTTACGACGTCCGCTGTCGCAAATGCTCGTGCCAGGCGCGTGAGCGTGGATTGAGAAGGGCGCAATATAGTGCATGTCCGTGTGTTGAAAGTGTGAGGACTCTTTTCGGCTCCGTGAGAGTGGTTTTGACACTGCATCAACTAATGCCAGTCAGTACACACACCTGATTGCAATGAGTTGATGCAGCAGCGTCACCTCTACTCTCTCTCACGGAGCTGAAAGATTACGTGTCCTCACAGAAAGCGAATGAACGAGAGACGGCAGTTAGTATGGATCACGATGAGGTAATGTGTTTGTAATTAATGACTATTTCAGATAATGGTTATCTGATGATGGTGAAGCAACGCAAACTTTGTGTTAGTACCAACCGCTCATTCATTTAAGAGTAAACACTGCAGTCTAGTTTCGCTCTCGTGAAATTGTATACACGTTGCTTGGCAACGCCCTCCCGCCCGTCTATCACTCTCCCTTTTCGCTTTTCTTCTCTTTTTTTTCTTTGATGGTTCAGCCCCGTTATCAGTAATTATGACGACAAATAACTGTCTCAAACAAGGCTCCCGCTCCCCTTCCCTCACCTCACCTTCCCTCACCTGGAGGGATAGGCTCTCAAATTGCGTTGCAGCGCCACACTGAAATCTGCAACCAATACGGATATGTGGCCATAGAGCCTGCACGAGCGAACCGAAAATCGGACTGGGTGTGCGACCAGACCAAAAGCAGTAATAAAAGCTATATAAAAACGTCTTTCTTTGCACTGATGGTCTCGTTTGCTGTTAAAGGTAATTTATGATTATCAGAGGAAACATGAGGCTGTTTAAAAGATATTTAAATGTTACTCGTAGCCGCTTTAATACGATCCCAACAGGCCCCTCTGTGGTTAGCTTTTGTTGCAGTGTGAGTTCTGACTGGGTTGAAATGAGTGACTCTTTCCTCTAGGTGGGTTCATACGAGCTGACAGTGGGGAACATTCACATGCAGACCACGGCCGCATCGGGAGAGTCCAACGGAACCAAGAACCACAACACAGAGGAGGCCAGGAGTCAACGCCTCTCCTCCAGCATCCAGGAAACACTCAAGGGTCAGTGTCTCCGCTCACAACAGTCCAAATCTCCCTCTTCTATACACCTCACACAACCCATCAGACATTAAAGGAGCATTTCGCACAATTTGACCCATAAAAAGGAAGCAACGGATCCAAACTTTTAAGATCTCAGGCAGATCTCAATGTCCTCCATCTCTTCATGCAGGATAGTAGCAGCATTAGAAAAGCATTGCATTTAATATTCTTCAAAATAAAGCATTAAAAGTATTGAATTTCCTTACAAAGGTCTTAGATTTTTTGATTGTCCTTTCCTAGGATAAACTAAATACTAAACGTCAGAAACATGTTTACCAGGTAAGGCCATTACATGGAGAGGGGAAATTATATGACAAATAAGCACTTTTTTGAGTTTGTTGTGAGGGTGTATGCTCACTTTACCAAGACATTACTATATGAATTTGAGTTTGTAGAAGTACCTTAAGATGCGTAGAGATTTTTTTTGCATGGCAGCTACTGCCATCGGTGTATGAGTGTGTGTTTGAATGCGCTTTGGGGGTGAGAAAATCTGCTAAAAAGCGCTATATAAGTCAAGTCCATTTACCATTTGTGTCTTTCTGTGCAGGTGAGAAGGAGTTGGTGGTGCTGGGAGATTTTGGCTGCCCTCCCCAGAGCTCTGAGCTGGACATACTGAGGAAGGAGAAGCTGTGTGCCCTGGTGCCCTCCAGCCAGTTCACCAACATCAGCACACGCTCCCCACAGGGCACCCGCTGCCTGGACAACATCTGGCTCAGCCGCTCCCTCAAGAAGATCTATTCTGGTAGGCACACGCAATGGCTGTTTGTGTACAGTGGAAGATTCATAGATATTACCATGCCAAGTGTTAAGTTAAAACCTGAGTCCTCCCCTTCCTCTTCCTCGCTGTAGCCTACCGTTTGTGCTCCGCTCAGAACGGGAGACAACAGAAAGGGCGCGTGTGTGTTAGATACGGTTTGATAGTATCCAGCTCATAATGTTGCTGTACACTCTGCGTGTGTCATAAACGGTGTTGGTCGGCATGTTTTCTAATAGGTCTATTGTCGGCATCATATTGCACTGTTTTGAAAGGCACGTTGCAGCTTCCTTGGCTTAGCGCCGCCCAAGACCATTGTGATTGGTTTAAAGATATGTAAACAGGATGGTTTCACCCATTCAGACCCCAGTCAATTGACCCTGCTGTAGTCACAGATTCATCTCACCTCAGCTTTAATGTTAAAGCAAGAAGCTGGTGAACAACAAGCTAGTGTGCAGAAGTACTCAGCCTGATTAAGTCAAAAATAAGGTTTCTCTGTCTTCTCTGCTGGCGATCTGCTTACAGTTTGAAAGTGGCCAATCGCTTATTCTTAGTGGTCCGACTCACGTTAAAGATCTCCTATTATACTACTTCTCTGGTCTTAATTTCTCATTAATGACTCCTATAGAGCAACCTGACATGAATCACAGCACAAAAAACCATGTAGAATTTCGGGAAACTCTTCCTCTCATCTGGCGATTTCAGCAGTCTCTGTCAACACTAGGCTTCGTCCTTCTCCCCCCCTCCTGCCAACCCCACTCCGTTGTGATCGGAAGACTTTCAGCGGCGTGTGGGCAGATTTGAGCAGACAGGTGGGGGCATGGCCGGAGCGTGCCTGAGCATGTTGCAGCATTACCATACATGGACAATCCGGATTAATCTACGTAGATAAAGTGAATCGCGACCGGCGTTCCTAGTGTTTAGCGCTCTGCACAGCCACCCCAGACGGTCAGCAGGGAATACGTCTTAATGCATGTAAGTCATTATTTGACACTTTAGTATGGTTAAACATGACTATAAATCATTATAACAACGTTTATAGGTCATAAAAGTTGAAAAAGCATAATAAGTGCTCTGCCCACTCATTTAGGTGGCATAAGTTGAGTCTCGCGTTTTTCTGGACAAGTTCTATTCATGAGTTGAGTCATTCAAGTCAAGTCACAAGCCTTTAAAAGCACGTTTCGGGGCGCCCTTAGCTCAGTTGGTAGGGCGTCCCCCCCATGGGCCTCGGCCAGCAGCGGACCCGGGTTCGATTCCAGCCCGCGGTCGTTCTCTGCATGTCTCTCCCCTCTCTGCCCCATTTCAACTCTGTCTCTACACTATCAATAAAGCATAAAAATGACAAAATAATATCTTTTTTTTTAAAAGCACGTTTCAACAAGTCAACATATGACTTTATTACTGATATAGGACTGATAATGAGATATTCATGGCACACATATTTCTATTGATTTTACCAGGTCAACACTTCATTTCCTGTAGTTCTCTAGTAGTGACTTATGTCTGACTCCACCCGATTGTTCTGGTAATCATGGCAACCGTTTGAGCTGACATGTAGCAGTACCTGGTGTGTGTTGTGAACCACAGCTCAAGTTCATTGTAGTAGGATGTAAGCTTTAGATGCAAAGTTGACCTCACTGTGTTAAATCTCTTGGTTAGGTTGCGTTCCGAATCGCATACTCTTTCTTTTTTCTATTCTACATACTACATCCGACGATAAAAAGAATCTAGTTAGGATGCAGTAGACATACTATTGGGACATACTTTTCTCTCTTATTTCATCATAACATTGCGCCTTGATCTTGCCTCTTGCTTTTATATCCGTCGCATCCCCGTTTGTTTTCATAACATGGACCTATAGGCTTCGTCGATGTTACGTCACTTCACGTGCGCACTGGATTGTGGGTCAGAATCGCCCAAATAGGATGCACTTTTCAACACTAACAATCTTGGCCGCATGAAGTAGACCATCCGGGTATTCTAACCATCCTAAATCTGGCCACAAGAATCGGGACATCCTAAATCTTTTTTCTACATACTATATAGTAGAAAGTATGCGATTCGGAACGCAACCTTAGACTGTCTGCTGACTTTCCCCCTCTCCCTTCCATCTCCCCTACAGGTCAGTGCACAGTGGTGCGCGAGGCCCTGACTAATCCCTGGATCCCTGACAACTGGTCGTGGGGCGGCGTGGCGTCAGACCACTGCCCCGTGGTGGCTGAGTTCTACGCAGACGTTTCCCCCAAAGAGCTGAGCAGGCCTGGCATGGCAGTGGTGGACAGAGGAGACATTATGCCCAAACATGAGCGGTGACCACACCCACATGTCAGAGTTAAAGACAGCAGGGGATGACACATGGGACTATAGCTCCTGCTTTTTGACTCGGTTAGAGCAAAGAGTTTCCTGATGAATGTGAAGAAGTGCCAAGGTTGCCTTTTTGGGTTTCAATTTATCAATGTAAGATGGTAAGTGATAGAGCCATACAAAATGTTCAGACAATATATATATAGATATATATATATACTGCATAATGTTCTTGAAAAAGAAATGTGCCAAACATTTTATATTATGTATATAAAAATAAAGAGAAATGAATAGATAGTCCCAGCCGTGCCTGGGCTCTTATTAATGTGAATGAGGTGCAGTGTATGAATGCCCATGCTCTTCAGAGGCTGTGCTGTCAGTGTGGGAGCAGGATAACGTCCCGGCTGTGAAGCTCTTGTATTATGTAAGCCTGGGTCTCTGTGTGCACGTGTCATCTGCCAGCTCCCTCTGTGATGGGAATGAGGTGCCAGGGGGCACAGTGCCATACTACTGCGGCTGCTTCACAGGCAAGGCTTTTAAAGGGCCCACCACAGAATGTAACACACTCAGTCATTGTTTCATATAAGCATCAGTGGTCATGGACGTGATTTGGATATACACTTCAATGCAAATAACCTGTGGAAAAGATCTTAGTACAAGCAGGACAGTAGGCTAAATATGCTTATATTTGCCGGCCATTTTGAATGTGTGGAGAATAGAATAATCTATCCATACTGGGCTAGAAGAAGGAGTAGAGTGGGTCAAATGAAAAGTGTGCAGGTGACGTCGCATTTGGTTGAAATACCCCTTATAGTTGAACACACATAACTACAACAAACAAAAATAATGCAAATTAGCCAATATTTAACTAATTATGCATAAATGTGCATCTCTTTAAAATATAAAAAACAAATAAATGTTGGATAAAGCCAGTTTAATTTTTTTACAAGCTCAAGAAGTTATGTTTATACGTAGTTATTAGGTATAAAGTTTATACAGAACAGATGTTGGATACAGCCTTTTTTCATTTTGTAAATCAAAATAAATAAAATGCGTGTTCGTCATGTTTTTAAGAACAACATGTTTCCTAGTTCAGGCAATTACAACATATGAACAAATCGTTTAGAAAGTTTAGTTGATGTAAGTGCTTTAGATCAAGTGATTCTTGGTTTTGATTATCGGAAAAAAACTAGATAATGGCCGTTAAAGATGGTTGTATAGGAGAAATATACAGACGCAAACAGACATATCCGTCTTGTTAGTTGCTTAATACCATGTTCACCAACGTTTCTACCTGTGTCTGTGTGCTGCTGAGAAGTTGGTGGTGGACAGCCACTGACTGTATAAGAGTGTACACCACATCAGTCTGTCTTGAAAACCTTACCTGACCTTGATCTATTACATCACATTGAAGCTCATGCTGCCCCCGACTTAGGTATGGTGGCACAGGCAGGGCTGCCTTTACCTGCCACTAGGCCCCGGGGCTGAGAGGTTTCGTAGGCCCCCCGGGCGGCGGTCTTACAAGATGCGTTAAAGCCATGTTTGTCTACACCACAATATCTCTATTGATGAAATACAAATACTCTTAAGGTAACATGTACCCCTTCCTGGTCTAATGACCTTTAATAACCAAACACACATGGTTGGTTACAGTGTTTTTCCAAGTTATTGAGGAGACCGCGGTGGGGACCCAGGACCTTCTAGGGGGGTCCGGGGGCATGCCCCCCCGGAAGAAAAAATGTAACCTTTTAAAGTAAAATGCATCAATCTGGTGCACTTTGAGAGGAAAACTAAGGCTAAATCAACTGTGTCCTATGTGAGCTATTTTCTGGAATCATTTGGAGACACAGAAATACCAAAAAGCGGAAACAAAAATATACAGGTTTAAAAAAATCCAGTCTGTCAGCATTCCAATTTTTTTTTTAATAATCCCTTATCCTAAAGCTACTTCTCTCTTTGAATTCTTTGTTTTGTTTTTAATGGCTCAACTCAATATAGGCTCTTGATCTGCGTTGCCCCGAACAATGTTAATTAAACAAAAATGTACTGGTGACTGATAGGCCCCTTGATCTTCATAGGCCAAAAATAATGTGATTTTTTTTTTCCTTTTTCTTTACTGGTTCATGATGGGCACCTGATCTTCGTTAGCCCCCCCTAAGATTAGGGGCCTATCATGAGCCAGTCAATAATTTATTGTTTTAAATGACAATGTTCGGGGCCTTCTTAGATAAGGGGCCTATATTATATTATATCACAGTAAAAAAAAAAAATTTTTTTTTTGGAGAGGCCCCTGATCTTCGTAGGCCCTGGGGCTTCAGCCCAGGTAAGCCCGTGCATAAAGGCGGCCCTGGGCACAGGCATCTTTTATATAATAGACATTTGTTTAAAATATAAATGGAACACAGCCAATTATTAACTGTGTTGTGTGTGTGTGTGTTTGTGTGTGTGTGTGTGTGTGTGTGTGTGTGTGTGTGTGTGTGTGTTGTGTGTGTGTGTGTGTGTGTGTGTGTGTTGTGTGTGTGTGTGTGTGTGTGTGTGTGTGTGTGTGTGTGTGTGTGTGTGTGTGTGTGTGTGTGTGTGTGTGTGTGTGTGTGTGTGTGTGTGGTGTGTGTGTGTGTGTGTGTGTGTGTGTGTGTGTGTGTGTGTGTGTGTGTGTGTTTTGTGTGTGTGTCTTGGTATGAGTGTCTCCTACTGCTGGTAAGCTCTGGTTGCTACGCTCCAGGCTGGCACATCGGGGCATTTCAGAGATATTTTCTTACCAGAGACGACCTTCACCTAAGTGTGTGCTATAGCATAATGTTTTTTCAAATTTTAAACAATTAGATGCAGGTAGCTCACTGACTCACAGCAACTGATCAACAGACCCAGAGCAATCCCTGTCTGCCCTGTCTGTCTTATTGAAAAAGAAAAATGCTTTATAGGCTAATGCTACACTGTCCTCTAGTGGGGAGGTGGCTCCACTTTACAACATCCCCCTTCAGCTGCGTATTCGTCTGATGAAAACATATTCCTACTAGCGTTTTTCATAGAATAAATTGTAAAATTATTTTTTTCAGCTCAGATCATTTATTTGAGGTGTCCAGAACAACATACCAAAAGTCCTAAGAAATCCTAGTTGAGGTAATATGTTCAATTCTCATCAATCCGACCGAGATGTGTGCCAATAAGGCGAGACAACAATACAACCCAATGGGGCTATTTTTTTCCTTTATTTTACTTTATAATAGAACTTATCTGAGCCTGGCCTACTACCTGTACTACATTTTAAGCTTCATTGTGTTGTATGCATGTATCCCATACAGACCTATTGTTGAAGGCCTAGTGTCAACCTCCTGGGATATGAACTTTGGTCTTAAAGGTGCGAACACACTAGGCACTTTACACGCGTAAGATTTACGTGCGTAACGCGGCTAAAATGTTGCTTGATCATTTTGTGTCAAAAATGGTTGTACGCGCGTAACGTGCCTAGTCTACCTACCGATATTGTATTTCCCCTAATCAACCATGGCTGCGATCAGACTCGACCCGACACAATAGCGTACATGTCCGCACAAAAACAAAAACAACACGGCCAACAACTGTGCCAAAAGACAAACTGAACAGCACAAATAGCCT
This sequence comes from Ammodytes dubius, assembly GCA_026122265.1. Taxonomy (NCBI): domain Eukaryota; kingdom Metazoa; phylum Chordata; class Actinopteri; order Uranoscopiformes; family Ammodytidae; genus Ammodytes; species Ammodytes dubius. The sequence goes on from CM047520.1 coordinate 2,809,281, forward strand.
AGCATTAAAACAGCATTGCATATTCACGGCAGCTACATAACAAACACAGTTACAGCAGCATCGGTGCACGGCGGCACAACATAAAGCCAAGTAGCCAACATTAGCCTACCTGGCTGTGACAGGGGACCGTGGCTGGCGTAGATCAACACCGGTGCTTCGCTGTACTCGTTGTGAATGTCCCCCGGACATAGCCGTGATGTTTGGGTTCATAATATGAGGCGCTAGCCGCCCGCACACAACAGGGTGAGTAAACTAATGCTATACGGCGCTAACTTGTTTTTATCGGCTTAAGCACAGCCGCACATGTTTACTGAATTAACCAGGAAGTCCATTCTCCTGGTTTACTCTCCCCACGTCTTCTATTCCCGAGCTGCTGTCATACAGCACCGGCTCGGCTGCCTGCAATACATTTTCCTCCTCGGTGTCTCATCAGCCTCTGTGTACAGTACACTGTCCGTCTCTCTGCCTGTGACGTCGGGTCAAGCTCAACGCTGATTGGCCAACGCGGCTAATCGTCTCGCGTAGGAGCAACAAAAGTTAAATTTTTTGAACTCCTCGCGTAGCATACGCGCGTCATATATACGCGCGTAAAATATACGCGCGTAAAATATACGCGGGTCATACGCGGCTAAAATGTTGCTTTAGCGCGAGTGACGCATTTACGCGCCCTGTACGCGCGTAAACCAATGGTTCCCTATGGAAAAGGGGCGGATTTCGCGTCTGTACGCGTGTAAAGTGCCTAGTGTGTTCGCACCTTTAGTCTTCTGCTATGTTCTATACTTGAAGATAAAGTTAAGTAACCATCTCTTTATTTTTTGTGTTGTCTAACATTAGGCCAACATAATTGGGTTTGGGATCTTTTTATTATTTTGTATTATTAATATTATAATATATATATATTTTTTTAAATCCACTACCATGTTAAATCTAAATGCGTGTTGGTCACACTACAGTATAAGTTTTTTCTTGCTGATTCTAACTTCTAAAGGTCATTAACAGACATACCATTGCCAGTATAAGGGGGAGGGCTGTCTTTGTCTGTGTTACTGTACACTGATACACTGATACCTTTAGTGTCCAGCCCCTCACTGCTTGTAGCATGTCAGCTAGTAACCACTCAATGGTTTCCAGTTACCAAGTTGAAACCAGAGTCTGATGAGTGAGCAGTGTAAGACCTGTAGACAGGGTCTGGAGTCAGGCCAGCAGTGTGTGTTGTGACTGATGTAGTTACTGTGTCCCGTTCACATTGTTGGACAACACATTCAGCTCAGGAAACTCTCCTCATTGATCTCTGACCCCATGTACATCAGGTACCTAGCCTATGTTCTGTTAGGATAAGCCTATATGCTTTGATTCCCACTGGTGTTGGCTAGCATTTGGCTAATCCATTCTTTCCATGTTAACCTTCAGAAATCTGGATACGGCCCTAACATGGAATAGATAGGCTATATAGGGTAACCTACATTTGACCTAAATGTTGGGATGAAAGGTGCAGTCAGTGTTCCGGAGAATGCTTATTATTATTATTATTATTATTATATTATTATTTTTTAAATATTTTTTGGGCATTTTTATGCTTTATTGATAGTGTAGAGACAGAGTTGAAATGGGGCAGGGAGGGGAGTGACATGCAGAGAACGACCGCGGGCTGGATTCGAACCCGGGTCCGCTGCTGGCCGAGGCCCATGGAGTGGACACCCTACCAACTGAGCTAAGGGCGCCCCCTTGGAGAATGCTTTTTGTCAAAATCAGTGAATATATCCTCCCAATTTGCTACCGTTCCGTACTGTGTTTACACTGAACGAAAACCAGTGCTAATAAACAACCTAGGCTCTGTAAAAGGGATTGTTGCAAGCTATCGTGGAGCCCCTTTCTTTCTTTACATAATGGTTAACAGAGCCTTGTATTAACACTGGATTCTATTTCAGCACACACACAAGACAGAGGGTAGCGGAACGTGTGAAGATATTCACTGATGTTGAAAACATTTATTTTGTCAACAAACCCTTCGGCCAGTGAAACCTTTTGAACTGGATCTGAAGACATTGAGAGATACTGTGCACCAAACTCATTTTCAGGGATTCAACTTTATTTGAAGATTCTATCATTGCACATTACCAAACTGACATCCAAACAGATAACATGGGTCTTTGTGGAAGTGTAGTATTAGGTCATACTGGGTATAAACAACGTAAAAACACATCAAGTATAAACCAAGAGGCGTTTGGTTTGGTGTGCAAACCTAAATAACTGCCCAATCAGTGCAGTGGAAAAGGTAGATTCAAAGGTGACAAAGTGCAAATGGTCAAAGTCAGTGCACTTGGACCACTAGGGCTACATAGAGCATACTGAGGAACACACCTTCAAAATGTCACAAACAGTATTACAAGTGATTTTCAAACGTCAGGGACATACAGCAGACTTAGAACAGTGCTGACAGGCTCAGCTTGAATCAGCAGTGATCTCTCTAGACAGAGCTGCAATGAACAAGCCTTTCTCTGGAGCTACAATGCTGCTTTAATGCCCGACGTCTGTTCTACAAAAATACAAACCCTAAAGTGGTAATCTAGAGGAAACAAAGTGCAAGAATGTGTTCATCTCCAAAGAGACATATAAAAACACTAGGTAAGTACACTTAGATCACAGGTGAACGAGAGTTACACAAAGAATGATCATATTAGAGCTAGACCAATAAATATGATAGCTTATGCTAAAACAAATGGATATTCCACAAGTCTAAATGTAACCATATTCATGCAGGAGAGTCCACGAAAAAGTGTCTGTGGGGAAGTGTTACGATCAGAGCTCAATAGATTTAGCTTATCACACATATCTCAGTATCAGGGCTGTCACTGCTTCAAAAAATCAAAATGTCTTTCACTCAAATTGGCAGGTCATTTGTACAAGCTCATTTGAACGCAACCCACTTTGCCCAATGCTAACATACGTTGTGGAAATAACCCCCCCGATCTGTCGCCTCACTGAGTGTCATGCTCACTTTGAAAAGTCAGTGCATACTTACGTGTATAGCACGTTGCGTAGATTCAATTAAAATAAATGAAGATTCAATTAGAAAAGCCTCTATGACATTGTTTGTCCACCACAAAGCAATGACAAGTGTATTTTTGAACTGTAAAATCTCCCACTCTTGGTCACAGTTCTTTAATAACCTAATTTTAACGGATCCTGCTCAACTACATTTGCTTATGTTAAAGAAACAAATATTCAGTATCATTCAGGTTTAATTGAGATCATCGTGGGTATGAAAACAAGCTATTGAAAACTACAGTAGCTACTGGGAAGATATTAATACAACTCCTCCCTGTCACACCACAAACTGAACTGAGAACAGTCAAGTCGAAAAAAAGGTTGGCACCAAGTGCTTGGTAAATGTTATAGAAACGTAAGATAAGGTACAGAAAAAGTATCAATTGTGTATAAGTAGAGCAATCAAGGTATGGTTTTGGCACTGAGAAAATAAATAAAATTAAGAAAAATAGGTTTAAACGACATCCAACCCTATACACACACAACACAGTGAAAGAGTTATCTTGATGATCCTTACTGTATTAGAGAGGGTCAACACAACCAGGTGTTTAATATAAAGCTGATGGAAGGTGAAACTAATGTTTCTTGTCTAACACAAATCTACACTACATGTTAGTCACACACAGTACAGTGAAGGAGTCAGGTTTGAGTGATCAGGTTTGTGCCAGGGCTTTGGAATGGGCTCAGAGATGATATGGACACATAATGAATGGGCTCAGATGGATGAGTTGAGATGATATGGGCTATTCAGATGATGGTCTTGAGGTCCTCATCAGTCAGCTGGTTGACAGCCATGATCTTGGTGAGCTGCTGAGCATACCTGGCCTGGTCCTGCATGAAGTGGGGGATGCGAGCATTCTCCATCTGAGCCAGGGCTTTCAGTCGCTCCACGTCTTCAAATGACACCTGCTCCCAACGGGTGAAAAAATAAGAAGAATGAAATGATGATGACCTATTAAAACCCATGCCCAGGGGCGCCCTTAGCTCAGTTGGTAGGGCGTCCCCCCCCGGGCCGGGCCCAGCAGCAGACCCGGGTTCGATTCCCGCCCGCGGTCGTTCTCTGCATGTCACTCCCCTCTGTGCCCCATTTAACCTCTGTCTCTCTGCACTATCATTAAAGCATAAAAATGCCAAAAAAAAAGAAAAAAAAGCATGCCACAAAAAAATGGCTACAAATTAATACACCCCTGTCATGCTCACATTTACGTATATTAGATCAGACGTGCCTTGAGCTCAACGTTATAGCTTACAGTTTTTCTCAGTTGCTTTGGTGCTTTTCTCAGATCAGAATGAAAATTCTCATAACTATTAGTTCAACCTCCACAACATTTAGTCATTTGAGCACATCATAGTAGCAATTTCTCCTTCCTCTGAACAAATTGCAAATGCGTTTGGACATGTATCAGTTGCTTTCATACAATTATCTGCTGTTTTATAACATTGTCATTTGCTCATGTCATGTCAGTCAAAATGAACTATACTTATGGATGCTGAATAGTCGTTCCCAATAAAACTAATAGTCTTCATTTCATTGCTTGAGTCATTACATAGAAAATTGTTGAACTAGTTATCAAATTCTGTCAAGCAAATTTTATACCTTTTCTTTATCATAGATACTTTCTTTGGTGCATTGCAAGGGATAATATCCGTTGTGATGTAGATGAAAATATGTGGCCAGACAGACAGGAACGTCTGGATGTGCCAGAATGATTTACCTATATATGTTCAGTAACAATATGTCCTGTTATATTGTTCACATTTGTGCACAGCTCTACCAAAAGGGTGGTTTTTTTATGTTTGTTCTAAATAAGTGACTGAAGTGTATTTTTCTTTTGCACAATGCTGTAGAATTGCAAAGAGCATATACAGTAAAAATGTGAAACATACGTATTCAGTGTCTTGTACTCACTTACTCCCCTAACTACAGCAATGTGTAACTTTACTGTAGTTTTCAAATGGCTGTACAAGTAATGTATAGTGCTGTCTTGAGCATTTTCAGGTAGTGTCACCGAGTTCTGACCTTTTTTTGCATTGGAAACCACTGAGAGAATAAACTGTCATAATGAAAACATGACAAAGCCATTTGACTATCTTGTTCATAAACGATGGTGTCAAGACTTCTCATTTTGATGACACTGGCAGTTTCATTGACATGAATACTTGCTTTTGAGGAATAGACTATCCATTTTGAGCAAGTGACGTACTTTTGCAGGTTATCCACTAGGTTTTGCAGTTTGCACTAATTGTTTTGAGAAATGCACTAACTGCTGTGCAAATGTTAATAGTGATGTGAGAACAGCACCAAAGCGACTGAGAAAAACTGTAACATGACATGCTAAAATGCTCATTTTTATTTAGCAGGTACCCCTTCACATTTCTTGTTAGCATGCTAGCAAAAACACAGACACAAAGCACATCTGAGGCTGATGTGAATAGCATTAGTTTAGCAGGTATTTAGTCAAAGACCAAAGTATTGGACAATCTGATTTTTTTTTTTTTTTAAGATTTTTGGGCATTTTCAAACTTTATTAGATAGTATAGAGTTGAAATGGGGAGACAGAGAGAGAGGGGGGATGACCTGCAGTAAAGGTCCACAGGTCGGACTCGAACCTGCAACCACTGCAACGAAGGCCGGAGCCAATATGGTACACGCTCTATCCACTACGCCACCGGAGCGCCCCAACAATCTGACATTTTGACCTGATGATGGTGCTAGAGGAAAAGTCAGCAGAACACCATTAGCTTGTGATTCTACCAAATGACATAGAGATCCAGTCATTCTGTTCATGACATCATTCTGTCTGGACAAAGTGGTGAACTGACTTGATCATTTGTAATGACTAGTGTTAGGGAAGGAATGAGAAACTGGATGGTCACACTTTGCTCATGGGTAGGTTTTTCATTCATTTCATTATTGGACAACATTCATGTAGGCCTATTTGGCTCTCAAAGCAGTGTTATATGTGTTAAGACCCCATCATTCTTACATCACGTTCAACATCTACAGCTGGAATGAGCACCTTGTTTAATCCTCAGTGCCTTAGGCTCCACTGAAGCAAGACACGCTCTGTTCCCTCTTTAGAGAGGTTATATAAGCTTCATCCAGCCTGGCTCTATGTCTGAACTGTAGCTATCCTCTGAGTAGAAACACTTTAGTTCATGTGACTGACTGTCTCAATTGATTGATGTGATGTTACTCTCTTGCAGTAGAAGCACTTGCAGAGAGGAGGCAACATTGAAAACATAACTGACTGGACAGTCAGATTAAGAATGTATTGACCTTTCTACAGGATACTGTAAGCACAACATTGCCTAATCTGCTACTCTATAGAAGCCGTCATCATATGGGAGGACCTGAAGACCCCAGCTGTACACATAGAAGCCTGTGGTGAATGAGTGCACCCAGAGGTATGGAAGGAGACGTGCCTGCAGTGGAGGGTATACAGGGAGAGCCTTGGAAGAAGAATGTCTGGGCTACCTCTCGCCGGATGCCACCCAGACCAGGAGAAGGGATGGAAACGAGCACCATACAATATCAGAATTTTGTATGGTGCTCATTTTAGCAGGTACCATTCATAAAACTGTATGTAATTCATATGGTACTAAACTTTAGATGAATTATAAATGATTAACTGCTCAAGAAAACCATAGGAAAATGATTGGATACATGATCTGCCTCACCTTTCCTAGAGCCATGAGCAGTGGGAAGTTGATCTTGTCTCTGTTTCTCAGGATCTTCAGGATACCATCCAGGTAGACCTGGTCTTTACTGAAGCACCCTGCAATGTGACAGTCAAGAAAGAACTTTGACAATTGAATTTTATAAGATTCATGTCAATATTTTAAATGTTATTTTGAATATATCATGGGTGAGTTTCCAGGCAAGGGAAAATAGAAGAATAACCACACACAGATAATACACTGATGTACAGTTAAGACAACCAGTGCTGGGGGGGCGCTCGTGGTGTAGTGGTTGGAGAACCCCCCATGGATGCTTGACTCAACATTTACCCTGCGTTCCAAATCACATACAAGAAAATGTCAAGAATAGAGACAAATACTCCAAAATGCTATTGGAGTTAATGGGGCAATTTATCATGTATTGGGACATCCTAAATCTTTTTCTCGCATACTAAACAGTATATAGTATGTGATTTGGAACTCAGGGTTAATGTTTAATCAAGCTTAAAATAACTACAAATATCAGCCAACTCTCTTGATTATATGTCAACCCTATCTAGTTCCACTAGTGACCTGGCTGTGCTGTATCGGTCTGGCCTCTCTTGGCTCTGACGCAGTAGTCCCAGCGTGTGTTGGGTCCTGGACGAAGCTGCCCAGGTTGTTGAAGAGCTGGCTGAAGGACATGTGGCTGGCCTGGTAGACGGTGTAGTAGAGCAGGGCGGCGCGCCACAGCGTGGGGTCTTTCCTGAACAGAACACTGTGGATGCTGGCCAGGCCTTCCTCTGTGGGGTTCAGAGGCTTCAGGTTCAGCTTCCTGCGGCTCACACTGCTGCTCCACGGCTGCTGCACGTTGTTCACGCCACGGAAATAATGTGTGCCTGCGTGGACAGAGAGCTGGGTTCATTTATATACATGTTCAGCTGTGTGTGTGAGGGACAAAAGCTTGCAATTTGCAATAAAGGGAATATCCACTGAATGAATATATGCAAATGAAATGTCTCCTAAAATAAAGAAGAAACTTTTTGTTACAGTGTGAAAGCTCTGGGACCCACCTATCTCGTGCCGGAGCATTCCTTCCAGCCAGTGCTCTCGGGCGGTGGACACGTTGATGGTCAGAGTGGGTCTGCTGTTCACCACCGTCATGGAGGCTCTGGACAGGAGGTCGTCTGTTACCTGGACTACGATCTGTCAACACAGAGGGGACCTCACTCTTACTAGTTTGATCCTTCCACTTTAGTTAACACCATTTGTCATATATATCAGTGACATAAGGCGGTGGGATTGATCTTCTAATTTCACAACAATTACTAAAAGCATGGCTGGCAGCAAATACAATAACATGAACATTGATGAGTAATGCCAATACATTGCTAGGTGCATAGTTTAAAACTTGTTCATGCTGTTGACTAGACTCGTCCATGCTTTGTGTCCACATCTTAAAAAAAGGATTTTAGGCAGAATTTTTCCTCTAATGCAAGTCACTCCTTTTGTATTTTCTTTCTGCTTGTCTTGTGTGTTTTGAAGCCCTCAGGACCTCACCATGCATACACAAGGTTGGTGTGTGTGTGTGTGTGTGTGTGTGTGTATATGGGTTGTTGTGTTTAGTGGAACATTATTAACTTGGTGATGTAACACAATATAATGTAGATGGTTACATAAACACAGCTCTGCACACGAACAGTGCAGGATGACTTCAGTGAAGTGGTGGATGGTGACAAGGTCTTTCTATTCCCTGAGGCTTATTCACTTTGATGCCCTGCTGCTCTGTAATGATGATGTCATATCCTCCATGATACAGAAATAGCAGGCTCCAAATGACAGCTATCTTGGTGACCTGTTTACTGTATAGTAGTGTTTGAATAGTCTGGCTCAACGGATGTAGAAAGTGGATGATTGGACCAATAGCCAATTGTAGGGAATGCCACCTTTATTTGTAGGAAAAGAAACTCCTCCCCTTTCTCTTTCTCCACTCAGAATGGGAAACTTTTTTTGGTTATGTGTGTACTGGTAATTATGCACTATTTAGAAAGGACACATTGCTGGTCAACAAGCTGTAGTTTGGTCTGGCTGTGCGAGACTAGTGTTTGAATAACACTGTGCAATATAAACTACCACACCACGAGAGTGAGAGAAGTAAAAAGAAGCTCATTGGTTTTCATCACACTGTATGGTATGGTCCTCTTACCTCCCCCAAGCAGCCTTCCTTCTCCATGTACTTCTTGACGTTGTGCCAGATGCGACTCTTGGTGAGGAGGTTGCCCCCGGTGGCCTGTTCAAACTTCTCATAGCTGCCATATCTCTGCAGGGCCAGCTCCATGATGTGCACCGCCTACAAGACATTACAGACACCACGTTATGTAAAAGCTGGCCCTGACTAATGACCATCTCTGACACTGGCTTCTGTTGGCAACTTCTAACTTCAATGCTCCAAAATGGCAGTCAGACATAACAGCTCCGACAAGACACACAATTAAACACATCCAAGCACCAGTTAGTCAAACAAATCATTTGGAAGAGATAACAAAGGTGAAAAGTAAAAAAATGTTCAGACCTAGAATTGGAGGTAGAGAAGTTCCACTTGTTGGCACATTGCATCAGGTTTAACATTACTCTATACTTGGTCCTGTCCTATCATAATAAGGATATCTTAAGTGCTCTAGCATAGATTGCGTTTCTGTTTCATACAATTCATCTCTTGATACCTATAGGCAAACATATATACCTGATACCAATACATCTGCAGTAAGTTAGCATCGCCTATTTCATTTACAATGTATTAGCTCTACTGATAATTACAATAACCAACCTCAAAACTAAGAGGTGCCTTCTTACCAACCCACTTTAATACTTGACAGTATGCCCCTCCCTTAAAGTGGCTACGAGTAACATTTAAATATCTTTTAAACAGCCTCATGTTTCCTCTGATAATCATAAATTACCTTTAACAGCAAACGAGACCATCAGTGCAAAGAAAGACGTTTTTAAATCGTTTTTATTACTGCTTTTGGTCTGGTCGCACACCCAGTCCGATTTTGGTTCCTCGTGCAGGCTCTATGGTCACATATCCGTATTGGTGCAGATTTCAGTGTGGCGCGGCAACGTGAATTGAGAAGCCTATCCCTCCAGGTGAGGGAAGGGGAGCGGGAGCCTTGTTTGAGACAGTTATTTGTTGTCATAATGACTGATAACGGGGCTGAACCATCAAAGAAAAAAAAGAAAATGCAATGAAGAAAAGCTAAAAGGGAGAGTGATTATAAGGCTACGGGCGGGACGAGGAATGGGCGTTGCCAAGCAACGTGTATACAATTTCACGAGAGCGAAACTAGACTGCAGTGTTTACTCCTAAATGAATGAGCGGTTGGTACTAACACAAAGTTTACTTTGCTTCACCATCATCAGATAACCATTATCTGAAATAGTCATTATTTACATCAACAACATAAACACATTACCTCATCGTGATCCATACTAACTGCCTCTATTCGCTTTCTGTGAGGACACATAATCTTTCAGCTCGTGAGAGAGAGTAGTTAGGTGACGCTGCTGCATGAACTCATTGCAATCAGGTGTGTGTGGCAGTGACTGGCATTAGTTGATGCAGTGTCAAAACCACTCTCACGGAGCCGAAAAGAGTCGTCCTCACACTTTCAACACACGGACATGCACTATATTGCTCCCTTCTCAGTTGACACTGCGCGCCTGGCACGAGCTAGAAAACAGCTTTGCGACAGCGGGCGTCGTAAAAATACTACCGCTTTTGTCCAAAGGGGACGCCAACGTGCCATGTTACTTGTAGTGGCTTTAAAGGCCAGGACACACCGGCCCGATAATCGCCGTCGTAGAGTTTTGAGGGGACGGAGAGACAAATCTGTTTGGTGTGTGCCGTGAAATCGGTTGTAGTTGATGTCGTCGGGCTTCAATCGGCGGCGGACAGTCTTTCAGTTTGAGCAATTTGATTTGTGGAGGGCTAGCGAATCAGTGAAGCCCGGAAGTGAGGCGGGTAGCACGAACAACTAACAACAGTTAGCCATCGTTTTGATGTGTTTGTTTGTTTCGTTCAGCGAGTACTCACATGCATCAACCCTTGTTGACTGCCCTACACCATGCTCGACACTCTCTGCTAAAAATGGTGCTCTTTATGGTCCATAAATATAAATAGTATTTCTATCTATGTTTATGTCTAGAGAGCCGTCCCATCATTTCCGGCTTCCGTATTTTTTCGGGCCACAATACAGATTAGCACCCCTGCTGTTATGGAGACATTACGTCCCGCGCAAGCGCAGAGCGTACGGAAATCAGCAGTCGTTTGGTGTGTTCCTTGCACTTTTTCGGCCGCGACGGGAAGACTGGAGCTCCCTGAATCGGCAGTCACCATTTTCGGGTAGTCGGACTGGTGTGTCCTGGCCTTAAACGTGTTTTGGAAGTAGTTTTTAATCAGCCAACCTTAGGGTCTAAAGGTAGAGAGAGAGTTTCATATTATGTAAGGACTGTGAAGCCCACTCAGGCAAAATGTCTATTTGTGATATTGGACTATGTGAATAAAACTGATTGTAGATCAGGGTCTGGCTTTACATCAGATTCAAAGTCAAGTGTGGTGAACCTGACAGTCCTATTACAACTCATGATGACAGCATGACACACTAGGGCAGATTGTAGGAGAACTTGAGCCTTCCTCCACATGATCACTTTACTGCCTTTCCTGTTGAGGTCACGCCATCCTCGTCTTACTATCTTGATGTTATCTGTGTTTAAATGAGCCTGCATCAGAGCTAGGTACTGAGTTTTAAGTCTGTTTTGAGGTTTTGAAAATACTTTAAGTGATTCTTGCACAGCTTCAGTGTTGTTCACTGGACACATGTCCTCAATACTGTTCTAAACTAACCCTACCAGCGTCTGAGTATACTGTTGTGCTTTTTGATTACTTAACTAATTCATTCCAGCCTCTTCCCACTGTCACTTGGACAAAAGACTTTCTATAACTCAGCTTGGACCAGCCAAAGCCCTTTGGCGTGAGTCTCTGTGATAACAGTACCCTGCTGGCATGTGGAGGTTTGCTGATCTCAGACCAGCCAACTAAGCACCGACCTTGTGCACTAGGTACAATGGTGTAGATGTGATGAATGACCTGTCACTGCCTCTGGGCCAGAAATAAGTGGACTCGGAGAGTACTCTCTGTTTTCAGCATGAAAATATGCAAGTTTCAGCACAGAGACTGGAAAGAACAAAGGGTCCAATGGTGATAAGTATCCCTGCTTCGTACCTCAGTTTACTTAGGTGTCATATACTTTGCAATAAAAAAGGAGGAACGGAGAAGAAAAAATAAGCTACAGGATCTAGATGTAGATGTTACTGTTTATAATAAGCATGTAGCAAAGACTTGTAACTGTAAAATGTTCTCTTGTACAGGGACTGTCTTCAGCGATAGCTCCAGCCATGTTGCAGAAAGTTAATATAGGGAATCACTACTTTGTCTGCACCTTCTACTATGCTAACGTCCAGTGTGCAACGAATACATGTAAAGGTGTGACACACTGTACCGTTTCTAATGTCTGTCTTGACTCTTGACCGCACTGTCCTTATCCTAGAATTTCACAATCGTTCAAAATCAATAATTAGTCTCCTTGTACTTGTTACTATAAGGTTGTCTGCTTCAGCGGATGGGACCTCAATGATTCTTAACCTTTATTTATACAGGTAAATCCCATAGAGACCGGAGACTCTTTTTCAAGGGAGACCTGTTCCCATTTACACGTTACCGTTCACACACACATTCATACACCGATAGCAGCAGGCTAACTATCGACATTCACACGAGGCGAGGTGGGTGAAGTGTCTTGCCGAAGGACACAACAACCATGACACATGTGGCAGGGCGGGGATCGAACCACCAACCCTTGGATCATTGGCCGACCCGCTCTACCAACTGAGCCACAGTTGCTATGATAACAAGCTGCTTGCTAAGAAGAAAAGTGAGACAGACTTCCAAGAAATACATGCATTTCAAGGGTTTGTCTTAGGTTATGTGTGCAGATGATTGTACTGCTCTCACCAAAACCCAAACCAAAAGAATGACATTGTTCCAAGCAAAAACAAAACACACCCTGACCTGTGTGAGGAAGCGATCGGAGGCGTTGTTGTGCCGGGCCAGGACCAGCGGGGAGATGGGGTTGCTGTACTCAAACTGTGGATTGTAGTTGAAGTCAGACTTGAAGAACTTGGCCTTCTCTCTGTCGACGTTAGACGGCTTGATGGCTGAAAGGATGCAGAGCTTCTTGGCATTTTCCCCTTCCCCGCCCCGCGTGACCGCTGCTTTGTGCACCGTGGGCAGTTTGGTGCGTTGTGAACCGGGTATGCACATCTTCCTGAGCTGTGGAGCCGTGCGGGGGGTCAGGCCCATGGTGCTACCCACCACGGTGATGCTCCGGGCTGGCTTAGGGAGGTTGGAGTTGCTGCTGGAGAGGACGCGGTTGGTCTGTGTGGGTTTACTGCTGCTGCCACCTTCTGGGGCGCACTGCAGCCTTCTAGGAGCCACAACGCCCCCCGGACGGTTCCTCTTGCTGAACGCGGCGGAGCATTTGACCGATGTCTTTGGCCTCTTGCAGGGGGACTGCTTGGGGCTGCCTGTCTTCTCCCCGTCCTCCTCAGCCTGCAGCAGGCTGTTGTAGCTGCTGGAGCCCGTGCTGAACGAGGTCCTTAAGACGTCTGAGGAGATCTTCTCCAGGTAGACTTGGCTGGGACTCAGTGGCTTGTCAGAGGAGTTTAACATGGACTTTCTAGACATTTCTATTTCTGGCCAGTGGAGTCTTTCTGAAAAGAAGTGAGACGAGACAGCGGTTAAGGGAGGACACAGTGAATCTGTTTGCTACTGCTTACAAAATCCAGACCTTTTAAAGATAGATGGATAGACTAATCCTCTTATCTAGGCAGGATAACATTAGAACCATTCTGACGCCAAACTAAAAATAACAAGGTAATGGATATTATGGAGACAATAACTTACCAGTGAATGCTGTAATCAGTGAGATGAACAGGGTTTATGCTGTGATAAATCTAACTTTTTTTCTACATTCATAGTGATTTGATCGGACCCAAATAAACCTACATTGACTTGTATTGGACTGTTGTTATGTCAGCAGTACATGACTATGCACCATACAGTTCCATGAGTCAGTAATATCCATCCCACCTTAGAGGGAAATACTCCCATCATGTCTCAAGAGGCTGGCAGTACAGACAGGGCGCTGTCATCTCCACTAAGGTGACTTGGAACATGGTCACAGTGAGAGACAAGGGTCACTGAGGCAGAAAGCCATGCAAGAACAGTTCAAACTATTGACCTCAGCAGTCCAGGAATACGTGAAAGAGGGACTACTCTGGAGGGCTCATTGGCTTGATGTGCTCAGCCACCCAATCAAATGCTATTATCTAACACATTACCAGCTGGCTATCATCATCATACTCATGCCTACACATCATGCTCTCGGCAAATTAGTTATCAACCCATGAGTCTTATGGTATAATACTGGGTGTGTGCAACCGTTTTATAGAATTTGGTTAATAAAAAATGTAATGCCATTTACTATGTAAATCATATGTATGACAGCTAACACAGTCCTGTGCCTGAATGTAGTTCAACTAACAAAACATTATGGCAAAGCATCTCCATCAAATCCATAATTATTTTGAATGAATCCCACAGCACTCATGTGTATTTAAAACATGTTTAGCAATACTTGTCATTATTCAGCATTCAATAAGCTCACCAGAGCTGTGATTACACAGTAAGTAGAGAGAGAAAGTACTACATTTGCTTTCTTGAAATACATTATATTTCGTTTGTGTTCGTTTCTGTTTCCCAATTATTAATATGTTAATTAATAGCTCACTGGAGCTCCAATTTTAACTGAGATAGGCTACACTAAGCTACCACTTAGAAAAACTACACTACAGTTAATGCTAGACAAGTAGCCTAGATAGTAGATTCGAAGGTAACATCATTAGGCTACTGATATGTTATTAATCCTCTACGAGCTCCTAGCTAAAGTCAAGGCAAATTAAGAAAGACAAGACAAATGCAACATTACCTGTCACTTTTATTGACTCCAGCATCGTCTGTTAAGGTCTCTGTTAACCTAACAGTGCTCCTCGAAGAATACAAGAGATAAGTTACTTAGCAAGTCAACTTAGCCAGATAAGCCGGCTAATGTTGTCCAAATATACACGAGAAAGCGATATACCTGTATACTTGTAGTGACTACGTAATACGACCTATGAAACAGACACGCTGAAATAATTAAGTTAACGCATTTTAGTGTCTAGCAGCTGCTGAGCTGACAGAGACTCTGCCGCCTACACGGAGCCCCGGCCGAACTGACAAGAAAGAGGCGAGCTCAGCTGTGGTGAGCCACAAGCTCTGTTTCCATGGTTGCGTGGTAACTACGCAATAGGTCCATGCGCAATGCCCTCGTGCAGACTCATGGGAAATGAAGTCAATTCAATTCAAAAAGCCTTATTGGCATGGCTATTTTAGAAAACAGTAGGCCTAATGCAAAAGTAGGCTATAAAACAATAAGAACAACCCATACCTCAGGATTTTTAACTAGCCTATATAATAGCCTATAATACAGTAGGCTATGTAAAATGATAGGCCTACAAATAGTAGCCTTTTGTAGCCTATTATTACATTTAAAATAACATTAAATAATGATAGTAATACAAATGTTATAAATGGGCAATACATAATGATAGGCATCTAAGTGAATCGAAAAAGAAAAGTTGCTAATCATGAAACTAATAATTTTAATAAAGCAGGTCCCTCTGATAATAGGCCTGTGTTAAGACAGTGTGGACGTCAGTATGTCCAAACACTTCAGAAAGAAACTAATCAGAAAATGCATGATTCCATTTGCACGAACAATCCCAGTAACACAGAAGTCATTGTGTTTGGTCCTTTGCTGTTAATATGAATCTATAAAGAGTCTGGGTGTGCACTTTGATCATGTTTTTAAATTTGGCGAACAGATATCCACTGTTGTGTGAGATCTTGTGTTTACCAGCTCAGACTTATAGCCAAAATAAAATCATACCTCCCTGCCGAGGACCTAGAAACAGTAATACTTGCATTCATAAATCTCGCCTATAGATTACTGCAACTCACTCTATGTGGGCTTGGACCGGTCATCAATTCAACGCCTGCAGCTTGTCCAAAATGCGGCTGCTCGCCTCGTAACAGGCACAAAAAGAGCCCTGCATTCCAATCCCCATACTTCCCTACTATTTAGTATGCCAGAAAAAGATTTAGATGTCCCAATAGCCTACATGCACGTCAATTGTAGTATGCTGAAAATACATAAATGCCCCATTAACTCCAATAGCATTTTGGAGAATTCGTCTTTATTCTTCACATTTCTCGACATAATGAAAAAAAATCTTGTGTGCGTGTTTGCGTGCGTGTGTGTGTGCACTCGTTTGTTACAGATGTAGTTCCACCGTCCGGCCACATGATGGAGACAAACTGCAGGAAGTCACTGTGACTCTGAAGGTTAAAGGTCGTTCAGTTTTAGCAGGTCATTGTGAGAAAGATAAGAGTCGTTATGACAACAGACACCATCCTGTATGAAGGACACACAAACACATACACACACACACACACACACACACACACACACAACACACACACACACTCACTCACTCACACACACTCTCAAACACACATACACTGTATATGTCAGGTTTCCATGAAGGACATGTGATTGGTATTGACCTGATTCAGTTTCTCATTCATGAATGGAGGCTACTTACACACACACACACACACACACACACACACACACACACACACACACACACACACACACACACACACACACACACACACACACACACACAACACACACACACACACACACACACACACACACACACACACACACACACACACACACACACACAACACAATGATGAGCAACAAGGACGACCTGACAAGGTTTGGACTTAACAGAGGGACAAGGAGGGAAGTCCCAAACTGTCCCATTCATCATGAATCCTCCGTTTGTTTTAGCCTCTGTGATGTCATAAACCATCTGTTATAAGAGATACACACACACACATATTGAGAACACACACACACATATGAGACACACACACACACACACACACACACACACACACACACACACACACACAATAGAGACACACACACACACACACACACACACACACACACACACATACACACACACTGAGATATACACACAAACACTAAGACACACACAGACACTGAGACACACACACACTGTAACACACACAGCGTCTGTTATAAGAGACTCAGACTGAGCAGACACACTCACCTGGACTTGCTGCTTCGATTGACCCACACCTCTGTGACAGGTACAGTCTGTTTATTCACATTAACCAACAACAGTATTATTATTATCATTAAAAATCCGTCTGCAATTCTGGAGAACGCATGTAAAAATTAAAAACAAGTTTACAGAGCCTAGGCTGTGTATTAATATTTTTCAGCGCGCATCCCATTATGGACATATTGGCTTTTTAGGAGATTTTTATTGATTTTGACAAAAAGTGATTTTGACAACAAGCGTTCTCCAGAATGGCGGACTCCATCATTATACCTATTGGTTTCTACGATTTTTAAGATGTTTTAAAGTGTAGTTGTTGTGGTGTGGCAGCTATTGATGGAAATACGAAAATATATAAGATCATTGATGATGTAAAATTGAGAAGACAAAAAGATTGTGAAGTTGAAGTCGCGAGGTGGACAATCATAAAGAGCGTTACAATTATCCAGCTGATCGGCCGTCTCTAGATCATGTCTGTTTAGGAGTAGCTTAAAAGTGTCTACGAGGAACTTTTTAATATTTCCTAAACAGTTACATTTTTCCTCCGATGATCTTTAATTACACGTAACAGCAAACGAGACCATCAGTGCAAAGAATGCTATTTTTCTGTAGTTTTTCTTGATGTCTTTGTCATGAGTACGCTCACACAGGAACAACAGCTGGCATAGTAAAACACTACTGCTTTTGTCCAAAGGGGGGCGCTAGAACTAACACAAACTGAGAGTTCCTTTGAGGCATTTTAACTTTAGCCAGAAGATGTAACTATTGTTTTCAGTTTTAAATTATATTTAAATTACATGTTTAAAGGGTTTTCTTCTTACGGTGTATGTGTACTATAGTTTGCTATCATGGACCCAAATTAAATAATTAAATAATCTGCTACTTAGGGGTGTAACAATACACGTATTTGTACCGCACCATCACAATACGAACCGAACCACACCTGTCAAGATGACCTAAATAAGCCAAATGTACAGGCTTGTTTTGATTGCGGTGCAGAACATGCACTTTCTTTAAAGAAGTATTTTATAAATTGGAGACCTTGGACCTTTGCAGCAGTATTTTCATTTCTATACTGAAAAATACATATAGGCTGCAATTGTAGTTAATGCTGCACGCAGTTCTTGTTGCATTTCTACTCTTAACTGAGAAGCATACTGTACCGTACTGAACCGCACTGTGACTTCAAAACCAAGGTACTTAACGAACTGTGACTTTTGTGTACCGTTACACCCCTAACACACACCCACGCACACACACACACAGTCTCACATACTATACTATAGAAATGCAATAATAACTGCTACTACCCTGTAACATCATAGCTGGCTGTGATTGGCTGCTTGTTACTAGGTAACTGAAGATGCTTGGTCTGATCCTCTCCGACCTCCTGACTCTGAGCTGCTTACATCACTTCCTGTTGGAGTTCACAGGCTCCGCCCTCTTTCTCTGTCTGGGCCAATCAGGTGTCCTGATGCTGTCGAACAATCACAGCGATCCGTGTCCGCTGCAGGTAACGCTGCTGTTCGGTCTTTATTTGACTAAACCTCGTCTGTTTGTGTCTGTATATTTCTCCCATACAACCATCTTTAATGGACATTATCTCAACATAAGTGCTTTTCAATACTCTCAACCAAAACACTCACATCAACTTAACTTTCCACAATCATTCTTAGCACTATTCTGAAAGTTTTTACAGAAGGATTTGTTCATATGTTGTTCATTGTCTGATTTGTGAGACATTTTCTTCTTGAAACATGCTGAAAATGCATTTTGAAGACCTGAACATTATGGTTTGACTGTTGGCGCTCCGTGTCCGCTGCAGGTATCTCTGTTGTTCGGTCTGTCTGTTGCCATGACAGCGGTGTGTGTGGGAGGGGCCGCTCACCTGAACCCAGCGGTTACCGTGGCGATGGCTCTGACTCTGAGGCTCCGCCTCTGGAAAGCAGCGCTGCACCTGATAGGTCAGCTGTTAGGAGGCGTGGCCTCCGCAGCGCTAATGCTAGCGCTTAGCGGAGACATAACGCCCATTATCAACAAGGTCAGTCATTCACTACCAAGACAGCCTGAGTCAAGCTGAGACACTGCATGCAAAAAACAATGTTTGACAAGAACTGGTCAATGAGATTTGTGTCTATTTATCTTCCATAACATTTCTTCTTTCATACTAGTATAAATCAAAGGTCCAAAATGTACATTCAGGTGCTTGTCTGTTTGCGTCTGTATATTTCTCTTATACAACCATTTTTAACGTCTAGTCCATTATCTCAACATTAAACATTTTTAATACTCTGAACCGAAGATCTCAACTTCTAAAGCATTAACATCAACTAAACTTTCCATAATCATTCTTAGCACTATTCTGAAGGATATTACAGAAGGATTTATGTTGTTCATTTTCTGATTTATGAGACATTTTTCAGAACAGTACATAATATTTTAATTCATGCAGGTTGCCCCCGGTGTGCGGCTCTACCAGGCCTTTGCGGTGGAAACCTTGGTAACGCTCCAGCTGGTCCTGGTTGTCCTGGTAACGGAGGCGTGTCCTCAGCTGATTGGTCCAGCTGTCACTCTGGGTCACATGGTCGCTGTAAGCCCCGCCCACCACATGCACGTCATCAATAAGTTACAATTTACAGCAACAAATTAAAATAATTACCCTCATATCCTTTGTGTGTGTGTGCGTGTGTGTGTGTGTGTGTGTGTGTGTGTGTGTGTTGTGTGTGTGGTGTGTGTGTGGTGTGTGTGTGTGTGTGTCTATCTCTCTCAGGTGAGTGTCACTGGTTGTGGAGAATCCGGCTCGGTCGTTCGGTCCGGCTTTGGTCACACTGGACTTCACCAACCACTGGTCAGAACACACACACACACACACACACACACACACACACACACACACACACACACACACACACACACACACACACACACACACACACACACACACCCTGCGCTCTAGTCCCCATACTCTCTGCTATTTAGTATGGTAGAAAAACAATCTAGGATGTCCCTATTCTTGTGGTCAGATTTAGTATGCTTACTCCTACTACATCCAGCCGAGACTTTTAGTGTTAAAACCAGCAGCTTTATGGAGGTTCTGACCCACAATCCACTGCAGCAGAAGTTACATCACATGGACTGAGCCTCCCAGTGAACAAAACCAGCAATGAGATGGATCTAAGCAAGAGGCAAGGAAATAAATAAATTAAGTATATCCCAATTGTAGCATACTGCTTGCCAACTATGCGATTTGGAATGCAGACACACACACACACACACACACACACACACTCAGTAACATACAGGTGAAACTCGAAAAATTAGAATATCGTGCAAAAGTTCATTTATTTCAGTAATTCAACTTTATAGGTGAAAATAATATCTTATACAGACTCATTACATGCAAAGTGAGATATGTGAAGCCTTCATTTTTTATAATTGTGATTATTATGGCTTACAGTTTATAAAAACCCCAAATTCAAAATCTCAGAAAATTAGAATTTTACATAAAATCAATAAAAAAAGGATTTTAAATACAGAAATGTCGGCCCTCTAGAAAGTATAATCATATGTACTAAGTACTTGGTTTGGGCCCCTTTTGCATGAATTATTGCCTAAATGCGGCGTGGCATGGATGCTATCAGCCTGTGGCACTGCTGAGGTGTTATGGAAGCCCAGGTTGCTTTGATGTGGCCTTCAGCTCGTCTGTATTGTTGGGTCTGGTGTGTATCATCTTCCTCTTGACAATAGTCCATAGTTTCTCTATGGA
Source organism: Ammodytes dubius (assembly GCA_026122265.1). Classification (NCBI taxonomy): domain Eukaryota; kingdom Metazoa; phylum Chordata; class Actinopteri; order Uranoscopiformes; family Ammodytidae; genus Ammodytes; species Ammodytes dubius. The sequence continues at coordinate 2,830,137 of CM047520.1, forward strand.
GTTCAGGTCAGGAGAGTTGTCTGGCCATTCATGCACAGTAATACCATGGTCAGTTAACCAGTTACCAGTGGTTTATGGTACCGTGGGCAGGTGCCAAGTCTAGCTGGAAATGGAAATTGTCATCTCCATAAAGCTTGTCAACAGACAGAAGCATGAAGTGCTCTAAAATCTTCTGGTAGATGGCTGTGGTGACTTTGGACTTGATAACACAGTGGACCAACAGCAGCAGATGACATGATACCTCAAATCATCACTGATCCAAATTAAATGTTGCGGTTCATTTGGAAATCAAGGTTCCACAGTCTAGAGGAAGAGTGGAGGGGCACAAAATCCAAGGGGCTTGAAGACCACTGTCAAGTTTCAACAGTCAGTGATGATTTGAGGCACCATGTCATCTGATGGTGTTGGTCCACTGTGTTATCAAGTCCAAAGTCACCACAGCTGTCTACCAGGAGATTTTAGAGCACTTCATATTTCCTGTCTGTTGACAAGCTTCATGGAGATGCTGAATTACTTTTTCCAGCAATACTTGACACCTGTCCACAGTGCCAAAACCACAAGTAACTGGTTGACTGACCATGCTATTACTGTGTTGATTGGCCAGACAACTCTCCTGACCTGAACCCAATAGAGAAACTATGGACTATTGTCAAGAGGAAGATGATACACACCAGACCCAACAATACAGACGAGAAGGCCACTATCAAAGCAACCTGGGCTTCCATAACACCTCAGCAGTGCCACAGACTGATAGCATCCATGCCACACCGCATTTAGGCAATAATTTGTGCAAAAGGGGCCCAAACCAAGTACTTAGTACGTATGCATGATTATACTTTCTAGAGGGCCGACATTTCTGTATTTAAAATCCTTTTTTATTGATTTTATGTAATATTCTAATTTTCTGAGATTTTGAATTTGGGGTTTTCATAAACTGTAAGCCATAATAATCACAATTATAACAAATAAAGGCTTGAAATATCTCACTTTGAATGTAATGAGTATATATAATATATTAGTTTCACCATTTAGGTTGAATTACTGAAATAAATGAACTTTTGCACGATATTCTAATTTTTCGAGTTTCACCTGTACATTCACTCTGTCTGATTTGTGGATTCCTCTTCAGGTGTTCTGGGCGGGGCCTTGTTTGGGGGCGTGTCTTGCTGCTCTCATAAACGACCTGTTGCTACGACAACGCTGGCGTCGCCCTGGAGACTGGTGGGCGGAGCTAAAACAGCTGCATGTGTTAACTGAGAAAGACCAGGAGGAGGTGCCGTCACACACACAGTAACAACACTCACACCCTCACACACACAGTAAAAAAGACACACACACAACACACACACCACACACACCACACACACAGTAACACATAGTAACACACACAGAGACACCAATTTTTTCACATCTTTATCACACAACTTTGGGACAATTTCATATTTATTTTCAGGTGATAAATTCCATGCACTGTAAAAATAAAGATAAAGACTCCGTCAATGTTGTGAGGAGAATATTCCCATAATGTCTGTTTACATACTGAGCATGTATTTTATATCATATAAGTGTGAATGAGCGGTATTTAAAATATATATTTTACAGTGAAATGTTCATATTAAAGTTGTAATGAAATGTTTTATCCTGATGATTAAAATAGTTTAATATAATCCAGAATACTCAACTCCAGCAGCTTTGTTTGACCTCTGATCCTCAGAAAACAGCCACAAACCAATCTGTCCCTGCGTTCCGAATTGCATAGGCTAATCTTATTTATTTCATCATAACATTGCGCCTTGATCTTGCCTCTTGCTTTTATATCCGTCGCATCCACGTTTGTTTTCATATGGAGGCTCAGTTGATGTGACGTTACTTCAGGTTCACACTGGATTATGGATCAGAATCGCCCAAATAGGATGCTGTTTTCAACCATAGATAGTAAATCATGATATGGATGTAGCATCCGGGCTGACCTCAGTTATTCACACGGCATCCAATAATCCTGGTTTGTGCGCGTCGCCATCTTGTGAGATTTTTACTCCGCCTCACGTCGGGGGGAGGGAGATAGCTGACGTATACCTCCGAGGCAAAGTGAGGGACAACGGGCGGAGAGCTGTCACTCAAGAGATCGCGCCAATACATTTTAACCTCCAAAAGAATAAAAACTAGCGTGGGCCAAAAAAATTCACCCCCCTCAGTGTTGTTATGGAGATATGACCTAAACATACAGACTAAAATGGTTTTGTGGACCAGGCTGTAAAAAGGTTTCATAAGACTTTGAAAACGGCCTGTCGAACAAGTGAGTCAAAGAAAAATTGCTCAGTCTTGGTACCACCCCCCAGTGGCACTTCCGGGTTACTACAGTTGTGGTCACTTCCTTATTGGATGCTGGTAAAAATCGCTGATGTTGGGGCTTGTTTTCAACACTAACAATCTTGGCCGGGTGTAGTAGACATCCGGGTCTTTCCAACCATCCTAAATCTGGCCACAAGAACATGCTAAATCTTTTTTCTACCATACTAAATAGTAGAAAGTATGCGATTCGGAACGCAAGGTCTGTTTAACCCTCACCCAAACCAAATATCTGTGTTTCTAAGTCTACTCACTAGTGCAATTCATTTACTAATTCAGTTGGGCCAGATTTTAAAACCATGAAATTTAGTTGGGCCAAAAATGTGATAAATGACACATTTCAAAGCAACACAAACTAATATATTAACGACCAGTCACATTTCTAACTTTAACAATTTGGTCACATCGACAAAGGGACAAGAACAAGTCCATGATAAAAACACCAATTCCAAACGGTCAATTAACATTTGCGTTTTCAATTTCTCGCGTGTGAGACGCAGTTGTTGTGTTGCATGAATTTTGAACATATTAAAAAAATGTGCGCATCAAATGTTGTCTCAAAATAGCCTCAGAGTCGTCGCTGTGTCTCCAATCCTTCTCCAACCCTTCACAGTTTAGTTTCCATGAGACAGAATGTGAGAGAAATGTAAAACAAGTTTGCGAGTGGTTGGCGATCGTCGGGATAACATGGGCGATGCCAGGAGACATGTATGCCACCTCCCGGCCAATTTTGATCCAAATTTCGGCAGAGGCAAGCGAAACATTCGCAAACGTGTCGTAATGACCAATTCATGAGAATGTGATATTTCTCCCCAATTCGCATATTCTCTGCACTTAAAATTGCTAACTAATGCAGTAATACAGTTGGGGGATCCTTATATAAATGGGTAATCTAAGTAAGTGTTGGTGGCGTGTGTTGGTGTTTTTTGTTTGTTCATATCTGACGTAGAGGCACAACTGAAGAGCATAAAAGACTAACTTTCTGCACAAACACAGACAGAAAAACAGATAAACGCTATTTTATTTTTAGCTGCTATCAACAGGAAACATGCAGTACAGTGTGGTGTAACCGACGCAACCCGCTGTCAATCACCCCACACACACAAACACACACACACAACACACACCCCACACACAACACACAACACACACACCACACACACACACACACACACACACACACACACACACACACACACACACACACACACACACACACAAACACAACAGACACAGACAGAAAAACAAACACACACACACACACACACAGGGTTTATATCATCCAAATACTCACAACGACTCCAGTCACCTTTCAGACGGGCACGCAGACAGACAGACAGACAGACAGGCAGGCAGGCAGGCAGGCAGACAGACAGACAGTGAGATGTGTGTGTTCAGGTGTGTGTGTGTGCTGCTGTTGTGTGTGTCAGTGTGTGTGTGTGTCTGAACCTGTTGGATGAAGCTGTGACCTTCAGCGGACCAACAGGAAGTTTGTTTGGATTCTCCGTCGACTTTCACACCTTCAACAACATGTAAGAAATATTTATTTCACCTTTAAGAATGTTCTTACCTTTTAGCCAATAAAGTTATAACTTTTCAGTTTTTAATGTAAGAAAAGACGATAGCGTAAGAACATTTTTTGAACCAATAACATTCTAACCTTTTGCCCATGATGTAATATTTTAGGACATTATTGGGCAGGTTTTAAAAAATCCTTTAAAAATGCAATTTAGTTAAGGGAAGTTATTTCGTTAAGGGAAAAAGTTATTAAGGTGAACATTGGTAAACTGGGACACGTAAGCTTGATCCAGTATCTTCACGTAGTTGTCTTTTACTGATCAAAACCTTTCATCTGATGCATAATTTCATCCCTGTTCATTTTTAAAAGTGTGTATATTTGTTGTTATATGTGGGTTTAGGATCGCCAGCTGTTGTTCCTGGGTGAGCGTACCTATGACAAAGGCATTAAGAAAAACTATATAAAAATAGCATTCTTTGCACTGATGGTCTCGTTTGCTGTTACATGTTAGTTATGATCATCAGAGGGAAAATTACACAGTTTCAGAAATATTGAAATGTTCCTCGTTGCTAATTTAATTAACATTTTAATAATCTTATATAACCTTTAACCCCTTCATGCATGGTGGTCACTCCAGTGTTTAAGGTAGTTAGCATATGAGTGTCTCTGTCCTTTCAGCTCCTTCGTTGTGATTGGAGCTCCCAAAGCCAACACCAGCCAATCAGGAGTGAGCGAGGGAGGGGGCGTGTTCCTCTGCCCCTGGTCACAAGGAGGGGCCTGTGACATCATAGACTTTGACTTGGAAGGTTAGTCTGCATTGCAAATCTCCTCTTTCTTTTCTTTTCTACACAGCTGATCATAAACAGCATAGTTAGCATGCAGTTTGCTACAATTGGGACATACTTTAACTTATTTATTGCCTCTTGCTAATATATCCGTCTCATCGCTGGTTGTGTTCACTGGGAGGCTCATTCCATGTGATGTAACTTCTGCTGCAGTGGATTGTGGGTCAGAACCCCAATAAAGCTGCGGGTTTGAACTCTAAACATCACCACCGGATGTAGTAGACATCCTTTTTTTTTTTTTTAGCATGATGCCTCCGAAATCATGTATTGGGATCTTTTATATACTATCTATGATTGGGATGAACTTAATCTGTTTGTTTCTACTAAATAGCAGGGAAGGATGGGGATTGGGAGATTTGGTCCAACCAGGTTCTACTTCCTGTTCACAGGCGATGATGTCACCCGTAACGGCGGTCTGATGTTCAAAAGCTTCAAGAGTAAACAATGGTTTGGAGCTTCAGTCAGATCAGTCAGAAACACACACATACTGGTGAGGACACACACACATACACAGATATACACACAGACGCATGCAAAAACACACACACACACACACACACAGTACACCCACTCACACACACAGAAAGACACACACACACACACACACACACACACACATTAAAGGCGTCTGTGTGCTCCTTTCAGGCGTGTGCACCGCTGTTTCATTATAGCGCTGAGCAGGGAAGGGAGGAGTCAGGGAGGACTCCAGTAGGAAACTGTTTCCTATTGGACCAGAGCACAGGTAGCTCCGCCCCTTTCTCACCCTGCAAAGACGTCCGAATGGAGAAGGACTACAAAAACCTGGATTACAGTAAGATCCATTGAAGGGTTTCAACATAATATGCAAAAGTATTATTAAGTTTTTTTCGGGGGGGGGGGGGGGGGGATTTTTTTGCATTTTCTGAACACACACTCTCTCTGGATAGGAACCGACCAGCGATACTGTGAAGTGGGCTTCAGCTCTGATGTCACCAAGGTGAGGGGTAGGGGCGGGGCTTCTGCTGTTACCTGGATATAGTGGCTCACCTGATAACATTCAGTTTGACTTGAGACACTTACCATGATGACACTTATTATTATTACAGGACATGGACACAACGTAACAGTTCCTGTGTGTCTGTTTTCACTGTGTGTGTGTGTGTGTGTGTGTGTGTGTGTGTGTGTGTGTGTGTGTGTGTGTGTGTGTGTGTGTGTGTGTGTGTGTGTGTGTGTGTGTGTGTGTGTGTGTGTGTGTGTGTGTGTGTGTGTGTGTGTGTGTGTGTGTGTGTGTGTGTGTGTGTGTGTGTGTGTGTGTGTGTGTGTGTGTGTGTGTGGTAACGGTCGCTTGGTGCTCGGGGCTCCAGGAGGTTTCTTCTTTAAAGGTGAGCGCCGCCTCCTGGTGTGTGTGTGTGTGTGTGTGTGTGTGGTGTGTCAACTTGCTGTTATTACAACTGCAAAACAACACATGCACTGCAAATTTATTTCAAACAATATGTTAAAGCTCCCATATTATACACTTTTCGGTACTATTATACACCATATTATATGGTCTTAGTGGTCCCTAATACGTTTTTCTTTAATAGTTTGCTGAAAAAAACTTTCAGATAATTTATTGTACTATGCTGATGTTCAGCTAATCTCACAATGGCCGTTTTTTTTAAAACGAGCTGCAGCTCCCCTCGTAAATATACAATCTTTGAGCTCCACCCGCCCCTGTCCGGAAGCGAAGCCAGATTCGCCTCGCCCTCTGTCTGTCAGGGCCGTGGACCAATAAGAAATAGGGGGTGTGGGCTGCACAGTGGAAGCTTCTGGCTTTCCGGTTTGTGAGGTCAGAAAAGGGGAGAATTCTGACTGGAGTATATTGGGGGGGAGGGGTGGGGGTTTCAGAAAGGGGGCGAGTGAGAAAAGGAGCGATTGTTATTTTCTTTAATATTTTGGCAGTCTCTAGGCACACCGTGGACCCATGGATATGTTAGAACACATTTAAAAAGTGCATTTAGCATAATATGTGACCTTTAATCTGTCTGTGGTGACATCATGGTGTTTCAGGTCAGGTGATCACAGTGGAAGTGAGTGACATCATGAACAGCTGGAGGAACAACGATCACCACGTCGCTGGAGTCAGCCAATCAGATGAGAGGGGAGACCAGGACCAGGACCATTACAGGGGTGAGCAGGGCTAGGGCTTTACATTCTGAAGTGTGTGTGTGTGTGTGTGTGTGTGTTGTGTGTGTGTGTGTGTGTGTGTGTGTGTGTGTGTGTGTGTGTGTTGTGTGTGTGTGTGTGTGTGTGTTGTGTTGTGTGTGTGTGTGTGTGTGTGTGTGTTTGTGTGTGTGTGGTGTGTGTGTGTGTGTGTGTGTGTGTGTGTGTGTGTGTGTGTGTGTGTGTGTGTGTGTGTGTGTGTGTGTGAGATGTGTGAGTGTGTGTGTGAGATGTGGAGGAGTGGAGAGTGTGGTGTGAGAGTGTGTGAGAGTGTGAGAGTGAGAGTGTGAGAGTGTGAGTGTGAGTGTGTGAGAGTGAGAGAGTGAGAGTGTGAGTGTGAGTGTGTGAGAGTGAGAGAGTGAGAGAGTGACAGTGTGTGAGAGTGAGAGATAGAGTAGGATAGAGTGAAGGTGACAACGTTTACCAAGTTCAAGCTTTTATTCTGAAAAGACACAGTGGTCACATAAGCCTGAGTGTATCAGCCTCCGTCATGGTTTTACAGGTTACTTGTGGCCAGTGGTCAGCTGACTGGAGACGCCATCACAGTTAATTTAATTTAATTTAATTTAATTTAATTTAATTTAATTTAATTTAATTTAATTTAATTTAATTTAATTTAATTTAATTTAATTTAATTTAATTTAATTTAATTTAATTTAATTATTTAATTTAAATTTTTTTATTGTTTTTCAGATTATCTAGTCGGAGTCCCAAATGACAGAAACACAGCGGGAACTGTATGATTCATTCTAAAGTAGAATCTCTCTCTCTCTCTCTTTATTCTCTCTATTCTTCTTCTCCCTCTGTCTTTCTCTCTCTCTCTCTCTCTCTCTCTCTCTCTCTCTCTCTCTCTCTATACAGTATATATATGTGTATATATATATATATATATATATATATATATATATATATATATATATATATATATATATATATATATACTCAACAAAAATATAAACGCAACACTTTTGTTTTTGCTCCCATTTTTCATGAGATGGACTTAAAGATCTAAAATTCATTCCAGATACACAATTGTACCATTTCTCTCAAACATTGTTCACAAATCTGTCTAAATGTGTGATAGTGAGCACTTCTGCTTTGCTGAGATAATCCATCCCACCTCACAGGTGTGCCACATCAAGATGCTGATCTGACATCATGATTAGTGCACAGGTGTGCCTTAGACTGTCCACAATAAAAGGCCACCCTGAAATGTGCAGTTTTGTCCCACAGCAAAATGCCACAGATGCCACAAGCATTGAGGGAGCGTGCAATTGGCATGCTGACAGCAGGAATGTGGTCAACCAGATCTGTTGCTCGTGCATTGAATGTTCATTTCTCCACCATAAGCCGTCTCCAGCAACTTCGCACAGCCATTGAAGAGGAGTGGACCAACATTCCACAGGCCACAATTGACAATCTGATAAACTCTATGCGAAGAAGATGTGTTGCACTGCATGAGGCAAATGGTGGTCACACCAGATACTGACTGGTTCTGAGTCCCCAGACCCCCAATAAAGCAAAAAAATGCACATTTCAGAGTGGCCTTTTATCGTGGAAAGTCTAAAGGTGCGAACACACTAGGCATTTTACACGCGTACAGACGCGTATGAAACCCGCCCCTTTTCCATAGGGAACCATTGGTTTACGCGCGTACATGGCGCGTAAATGCGTCACTCGCGCTAAGCAACATTTTCACTCGCGCTAAAGCAACATTTTTACGCGCGTAGCTTTACGTGCGTATATATTACGCGCGTATAGCTACGCGAGGAGTTCAAAAAATTGAACTTTTGTTGCTCCTACGCGAGACGATTAGCCGCGTTGGCCAATCAGCGTTGAGCTTGACCCTACGTCACATACATTGGCAGGGTCGGAGAACAGTGTACTGTACACAGAGGCTGATGCGAGACACCGAGGAGTAAATGTATTGCGGCGGCCGGTGCTGTATGAAGCCGCTCGGGGTTATACGTGGGGAAAGTAAACCAGGAGAATGGACTTCCTGGTTAATTCAGTGAATATGTGTAGCTGTGCTTTAGCCGATAAACAAAGTTAGCGCCGTATAGCATTAGTTAACTCACCCTGTTGTGTGCGGGCGTCTAGCGCCTCATATTATGAACCCAAACATGACGACTGTCCGCGGGACTTTCACGACAAGTACACGAAGCACCGGTGTTGATCTACGCCAGCCACGGTCCCCTGTCACGGTCCCCTGTCACAGCCAGGTAGGGTAATTTTGGCTACTTGCCTTTATGTTGTGCCGCCGTGCACCGATGCTGCTGTAACTGTGTTTGTTATGTAGCTGCCGTGAATATGCAATGCTGTTTTAATGCTAGGCTATTTGTGCTGTTCAGTTTGTCTTTTGGCACAGTTGTTGGCCGTATTGTTGTTGTTTTTTGTGTGGACATGCACGCTGTTGTGTCGGGTCGGTTCTGATCGCAGCCTTGGTTGATAAGGGAAATACAATATCGGGAGGGAGACTCGTCACATTACGCGCGTATAACCTTTTTTGACACAAAATGATCAAGCAACATTTTAGCCGCGTTACGCACGTAAATCTTACGCGTGTAAAATGCCTAGTGTGTTCGCACCTTAAGGCACACCTGTACACTAATCATGATGTCAGATCAGCATCTTGATGTGGCACACCTGTGAGGTGGGATGGATTATCTCAGCAAAGCAGAAGTGCTCACTATCACACATTTAGACAGATTTGTGAACAATGTTTGAGAGAAATGGTACAATTGTGTATCTGGAATGAATTTTAGATCTTTAAGTCCATCTCATGAAAAATGGGAGCAAAAACAAAAGTGTTGCGTTTATATTTTTGTTGAGTATATATATATATTATACGTGTGTGTGTGTGTGTGTGTGCGTTGACAGGTGACGGTCTACGATGGGCGGAGTTTTGGAACCCTGAGGGCCCATCACACCTTTCAGGGAGCTCAGGTGTGTGTGAGTGTGTCTGTGTGTGTCTTGTGTGTGTGTGTGTGTGTGTGTGTGTGTGTGTGTGTGTGTGTGTGTGTGTGTGTGTGTGTGTGTGTGTGTGTGTGTGTGTGTGTGTGTGTGTGTGTGTGTGTGTGTGTGTGTGTGTGTGTGTGTGTGTGTGTGTGTGTGTGTCATCAGATGGTAAACTGCTGGTATGACATCATATTTCTCACAGAGTAATACTTCATGTGTCCTGCAGGTGGCCTCGTACTTTGGACACAGCGTCGCCGTCGCCGACGTCAACAGTGACGGGTGAGATAAAGGAAATGAGTTAGAACGCTAACATGCTAACAGCAAGAAATAACATGCTAAGGTTCTTGTTAATGTGTGTTTCTGTGTGTGTGTGTGTGTGTGTGTGTGTGTGTGTGTCTGTGCGTGCGTGCGTGCGTGCATGTGTGTGTGTGTGTGTGTGTGTGTGTGCATGTAGTCTGGATGACGTGTTGATTGGAGCTCCTCTCTTCATGGACAGAGTGATGGAGCAGCTGCAGGAGAGAGGACAGGTATGGGGTTAGGTGGTGGTTGACACACACACAGCAGTAGTGCAAGGACACAGTGCAGATAAATATAGTGTGTTGTTAATATAGCATTTGAAATAAAAATAAATTAAAAATCAACAAAGAAAGACAAACAAAGCGTAAGGCCCTTTGCTCCTTGCAGGTGGTGGTTTACCTGCAGAGGAGGAAAGGTGTTTTCTCCTCTCAGCCCGACCAATCACTGACCGGCTCCTCTGTGTACGGACGCTTTGGCTCCGCCCTCTCTGCCTTGGGAGACCTCGACATGGACGGTTACCACGGTAAACAGGCAACCAGTGATCGCTCACCCACTCACTCACTCACTCACTCACTCACTCACCCACCCACTCACTCACTCACCCACCCACCCCAGACCTGGCTCCTGATTGGTTTAAAATGATGGCATGTTGTCATTTAACAAGGTTGGGTTTGTTTATCAGTTGATAGATAGATAGATAGATAGATAGATAGATAGATAGATAGATAGATAGATAGATAGATAGATAGATAGATAGATAGATAGATAGATAGATAGATAGATAGATAGATAGATAGATAGACTGTAACCATAGTGAGATCTGTGTGTATGTTCAGATGTTGCGATCGGGGCTCCCTGGTCCGGACAGCAGGGGCAGGGCCAGGTGTTCATCTACCTGGGCAGCAGTGAGGGCCTGTTGGCCACGCCCACGCAGGTCATCAACAGCCCGTTGCCTAGCAACAGGACGGCCTTCGGCTTCACACTGAGAGGAGGGGCCGACGTGGACGGGAACGGATACCCAGGTATGAAACACTCACTCACTCACCCACTCACTCACTCACTCACTCACTCACTCACTCACTCACTCACTCACTCACTCACTCACTCACTCACCCACCCACTCACTCACTCACTCACTCACTCACTCACTCACTCACTCACTCACTCACTCACTCACTCACTCACTCATTTTCTGTCAAACTTAAATGAAAATATCTTTAATTTGGATTTATAAATATGCCTAATAGGCCACCGTTGCTTCTGTAAATTCTCCAAAAGGGAAGGGTTAGCAAGGGAGCGTTGACATTTAGAACTTTCACCTCTAGATGCCACTAAATATATTCAGATATTACACACTGCACCTTTAAATGAATAGATTAGTAATGACTGTGTGTTGACAGATCTACTGGTTGGAGCGTGGGCCGCAGACAGAGCTTATGTATACAGGTGAGAACAAACACTAGAATATATGATCAATAATAAATATGTTTAACATTAAGGAGCTGCTGTCATTTTGGAATCTTTTTATCCTGCACATATAAGAATTGAATGTATTGGGTGGGGAGGGAAGGGGTCTCCACTGGGTTTTTCGTGTTCATATTTGACTTTTTTTTTGTATTGTCTTGCAAATGTCCTGCCGTCCTTTGTTGTTTGGTATTTTTCTGTCTGTTAAAAATGGAAAATAAATGAAAAGTTAATCACAATACAATAGTGCAAATAATGATTATGGAAAGTTTAGTTGATGTAAGTGCTTTAGAAGTTGAGACGTTTGGTACAGAGTACAGACTATTGAAAAAAACTAATGTTGAGATAATGGTTGTTAAAGACGGTTGTATAGGAGAAATATACAGACACAAACAGACAAGGTTTAGTCAAATACACACTGAAATGTAAATTTCGGACCTTTGATTTATACTAGTATGAAAGAAGACATGTTATGGAAGATAAATAGACAGAAATCTAGAAATGTAACAGTGTTAGATAAACATTGTGTGTGTGTGTGTGTGTGTGTGTGTGTGTCCAGGTCGCGTGCTGTGATCCGATCCAGACTCACTGTGTCTATAATGCCAGATTACCTCAATCCAGACGTTAAACCGTGTCAACGAGGAACAGTGCATGTTTCATGGTAACTCACTCATTCACTCACTCACACACTCACTCACCCGCTCACTCACTCACTCACTCACTCACTCACTCACTCAGCCACCAAAAACATCTCCAAAATAAAATAAAAATCCTTTTTACATTCATCCCTTGTTTTTGAACTGTTATATTAACAGTTTAATATAAGCTCTTTTGGTTTTTGAACAGTTAGATTATTTGGGTTGAGTGTCAGGTGTGGTGATGCAGAAGAAATGTTCCATTTTGTGCTTAATAGTGTTTAGCTTGACTCTGCTGGCTGCCCTCTGATGTAGAGTGTGGTGTCGTCTGCATAGCGCCACACCCTTCAGGCTGGAATGAGAAATGTTTTCATGAAATAAAATCACATTCTCCGTGTTTGTAGCTTTATGGTCCAGCTGTGCGTCTACGTGTCTGGTCACATGATTCCACAGGTGACAGGTAAACAACTCACTCACTCACTCACTCCCTCACTCAGACACACACACACACACACACACTGTGACACTCACTCACTCACAAAAATGATCTTTGTCAAAATCAGTGAATATCTCCTCATGATCTGCTACCTGAAAGAAAAGCCAGATGTAATACTAAATACACAGCCTGAATTCTGTAAATGGAAATGTTGCTATCTTCGGTGGGCCCTTGCTTTACATATCAGTTTACAAAGCCTAGACTGTGTATTAACACTGCATTTTTTTTCAGCCCACACAGTACAGACAGGTAGTGGATCATGAGGAGATATTCACTGATTTTGTCAACAAGCGTTCTCCAGAATCACTGACTCCACACTTAACTTACATACATTCTACCTGTGCTCACCTTGTTCAGAGCTGGGGGTGGAGCTACAGCTGGACAGTATGAAGCAGCCAATGGCACGACGGACTGTTCTGATGTCGACCGCTCAGCCGCAAGGAAAGTTTGATCTGAGCGTTGACAGGGAAAGGGGACTTTCCTGTGTTAATTACACCTCTTACTTAAGGGTGAGTGGCTGACAGTGTGTGGGTCGGTGTGTGTGTGTGTGTGTGTGTAGGTGTAGGTGTGTGTCTGTTACATTTTGCCAAATTTGCCTATTAATTAAAAATTTCCTGGAAAAGCTGAAATACAAAAACATCAACTGGTAAAGTTGAATGTGTGTGTGTGTGTGTGTTAGGGGAGAACGGGGTAAATAGGCACACTTTTTACTCTAGTGAGAATTGCTAAACATCTTTCAATAGTCACCTAAACATCTTTCAATAGTCATTCCTACATTAAATTGAAGCTTCAAGGTGCGAACACACTAGGCATTTTACACGCGTAAGATTTACGTGCGTAACGCGGCTAAAATGTTGCTTGATCATTTTGTGTCAAAAATGGTTGTACGCGCGTAACGTGCCTAGTCTACCTACCGATATTGTATTTCCCCTAATCAACCATGGCTGCGATAAGACCCAAGAGTAGACCCGACCCAATAGCGTGCATGTCCGCACAAAAACAAAAACAACACGGCCAACAACTGTGCCAAAAGACAAACTGAACAGCACAAATAGCCTAGCATTAAAACAGCATTGCATATTCACGGCAGCTACATAACAAACACAGTTACAGCAGCATCGGTGCACGGCGGCACAACATAAAGCCAAGTAGCCAACATTAGCCTACCTGGCTGTGACAGGGGACCGTGGCTGGCGTAGATCAACACCGGTGCTTCGCTGTACTCGTTGTGAATGTCCCCCGGACATAGCCGTGATGTTTGGGTTCATAATATGAGGCGCTAGCCGCCCGCACACAACAGGGTGAGTAAACTAATGCTATACGGCGCTAACTTGTTTTATCGGCTTAAGCACAGCCGCACATGTTTACTGAATTAACCAGGAAGTCCATTCTCCTGGTTTACTCTCCCCACGTCTTCTATTCCCGAGCTGCTGTCATACAGCACCGGCTCGGCTGCCTGCAATACATGTTCCTCCTCGGTGTCTCATCAGCCTCTGTTTACAGTACACTGTCCGTCTCTCTGCCTGTGACGTCGGGTCAAGCTCAACGCTGATTGGCCAACGCGGCTAATCGTCTCGCGTAGGAGCAACAAAAGTTCAATTTTTTGAACTTTTGTTGCTCCTACGCGCGTAATATATACGCGCGTAAAATTTACGCACGTAAAATATACGCGGGTCATACGCGGCTAAAATATTGCTTTAGCGCGAGTGACGCATTTACGCGACCTGTACGCGCGTAAACCAATGGTTCCCTATGGAAAAGGGGCGGGTTTCATACGCGTCTGTACGCGTGTAAAATGCCTAGTGTGTTCGCACCTTAAGGTGTTGGCTTGAAATGTGTACCCCTCACTTTTTCTATCTTATTGTAATAAAGAGGAAATTAATCATCAAAGACACCCTTACACATTGTGACAACCAACCCCATCAAGGGGTCGGTTGTCTCACACTAAGGGGTTGTTTGTCACAATGTTATCTTAATGGGAATAATCTTAAAAAGAAGGCAAGAAAGCAGAACTAAATATGAAAGTTTAATTGCATTGTCAAGTTGACAAATATGCCTACATAACTTACTGTAGCCTTGGCAGCTGGTCTAGTTTGGGATGCACTGGGTTGTTTTGATTTTGTTGCCCTTTTTTCTTTTGCATGCTAGCTGCCTTTTCCTGCTCTATTCTCTCGTTATCTGGGGTGTCAGTGAGGATACAGCTTGACAATTTATTTCATTATTGGGTTCCTTTTCTGGCTGCAGCCTTTGGATAACATGTGACAACCAACCCCCCAAAAAATGTGACGACCAACCCCAACTTGAATTTCTTGCTAGGATCAAGGCCAACAACCATCTGACAACTAGTTAGCTTGCTAACCACAATCTAAACTATAGTTTACCCTTCACACTTTTTATGGTTAAAAGTGTTTTGTTATAAACCCATTGTGTAAAAGCCTAGAAGAAAAATACAGAGGAGCTAAATATTTTCAATTTGACATGAAAAACACAAACAGTCCTCTCACCTCAAATTCAGCAGTCTAACTCCAATAAAGACTATGTAGGTGACCTCTGATCCCAATTCTGGATATTTACATACCAACATTTCACAGACAGCGCCTTCTGGTTCCGAGATTGTGACAACCAACCCGTGTGACATATAACCCCGTTCTCCCCTACAGTCTGAAGAGGAGGTTCGAGATAAATTGAGTCCTATCTTCATCAGTGCTGACATCAGTCTCCTCGACTCTACCCAGCATGCTTTGCTGCACGGACAAACACACAACGCTGCACAGGTGAGTTACACACACACACAAATTTGGTTTTGTTTGTACACTTGTGAGGACTTTCATTCAGTGTTGGCCTACTTAAATCTAGACCCTCCAAGTGAACTTCATTCAGAAAACTGAGATGTTTAACTTATAGATATCATCAAGAAACTATGAAACTTTGCTAGCTGAAAACTCATGTTGAGATAATGTCTGTTAAATATGGTTGTATAGGAGAAATACTGTATACAGATGCAAACAGACAAGGTTAAGTCAAATAAACACCTAAATGTAAATTTTGGACCTTTGATTTATACTAGTATGACAAGTGCTTAAAAAAATGTGTTTGCCTAAACATTGTGTGTGTGTGTGTGTGTGTGTGTGTGTGTGTGTGTGTGTGTGTGTGTGTGTGTGTGTGTGTGTGTGTGTGTGTGTGTGTGTGTCTGTCTGCCTGTGTGT
>CM047520.1:2848586-2899360 GCA_026122265.1 Ammodytes dubius
ATTTGCTTGTTTTTTAATCATTTTGTTTGGTTTGTAATTTGCGGACAGACTCCATCTGTAGTCCCAGGCCAGATGTCTCCTAAAATACATTAATGACATGAGATTTGAGATTTCTAGAATCCACAAACAGAGTTTTTTTAAACCCTTTTTTTTACAAACACAAAAAAACATTTGACGTTTTTTAAGTAGGTGTGTGTGTGTGTGTGTGTGTGTGTGTGTGTGTGTGTGTGTGTGTGTGTGTGTGTGTGTGGTGTGTGTGTGTAGTTGAAGAACCTCGGCCCCTCTGCTGTTAACGCCCGGCTCACCGTTGACTTCCTGTCCAGCTGGCGACATCACTTCCTGCTTTACGTTTTCACCAACGCGACCGAAGAATCACTGAGATGCTGGGCCCAGAACGCATCACAAATAGACACACTGCAGGTACCAAAACACACACACACACACACACACACACACACACACACACACACACACACACACACACACCTGTCTGTCTGCTACCTGTCTTTTTCTCTCTGCAGCTGACCGGTAACTCCTCCAGTGTTGCTGTAGTTTCTCCATTGATCCAGCAGGAGGAGACAAACTCACACACACAGATTGTTCATCTGGTAAGAACACACGAACACACACACACACACACACACACACACACACACACACACACACACACACACACACACACACACACACACACACACACACTTCATCTGGTAGAAACTCTGCAATACACAACTATTATTCATTAGAATACATGAAATAGCCTATACTGTAGAGACAATAGTGTGTGTGTGTGTGTGTGTGTGTGTGTGTGTGTGTGTGTGTGTGTGTGTAGAACTGCAGCAGTAGTGAGACGGGCTGCGTCCGGTTTGTGTGTGATGTCACAGATTTGGGGCGGGGCTTCAGCGCTGTCGTCAGAATCTCAGCCCGACTGTGGACACACACATTCATACAGGTATACACAAACACACACAGACAGACAGACAGACAGACAGACAGACAGACAGGCAGGCAGACAGACACAGACACACACACAGGTGATAATCTGATCCTCTCCACAGACTCCCTATGTGAACTATGACCTCACGTCGTTCGCTCACTATGATGTCATCAACACATCATCCATCGTTCAACCAACGTTGCTGTCCAATGGAGACGCACAGGTACACACACACACACACACAAACAAACACGCTTTCAACTCCTGTGAAAAGCGCGATTCACGCAACGCGATTGCATGATCTAGTTTGTGCTTAAAGCTCCCATATTATACACTTTTCGGTACTATTATACACCATATTATATGGTCTTAGTGGTCCCTAATACGTTTTTCTTTAATTGTTTGCTGAAAAAAACTTTCAGATAATTTATTGTACTATGCTGATGTTCAGCTAATCTCACAATGGCCTGTTTTTTTAAAAAGAGCTGCAGCTCCCCTCGTAAATATACAATCTTTGAGCTGCCCCCGCCCCCTGTCCGGAAGCGAAGCCAGATACGCCTCGCCCTCTGTCTGTCAGGGCCGTGGACCAATAAGAAATAGGGGTGTGGGCTGCACAGTGGAAGCTTCTGGCTTTCCGGTTTGTGAGGTCAGAAACAAGGAGAATTCTGACTGGAGTATATTGGGGGGGAGGGGTAGGGGTTTCAGAAAGGGGGAGAGTGAGAAAAGGAGAGATTGTTATTTTCTTTAATATTTTGGCAGTCTCTAGGCACACCGTGGACCCATGGATATGTTAGAACACATTTAAAAAGTGCATTTAGCATAATATGTGACCTTTAACATTGACTTTGTATGTAAGGTTGACCTGTCCTGTCTCTCTGTCTGTCCGTGTGTGTGTGTGTTTGTGTCTCTCTGTATGTGTTTGTGAATGTGTGTGTGTGTGTGTGTGTGTGTGTGTGTAGACCCAGCTCACTGTAACATGGCGGCCCCCTGATGCAGAGAAAGACGTTCCTATTGGCTACATCGTCCTGTCAATCATCTCTGGACTCCTTCTACTGGGCATGCTCAGTGTCATCTTCTGGAAGGTACACACATACACACACACAGACACACCATCAACACACTTTTTAAAAGCATTTAAAGTATCTATGAGGAAGTTTTAAATACTTCTTAAACAGTCTAATTTTTCATCTGATGATCATGAATTAGATGTAACAGCAAACCAGACCATCAAAGAATGCTATTTTTATATGTTTTTCCTTAATGCCAGGACAGGATAGCCTGGCTCCGCCCGCCTACCTACTTCTGCTCAATTGTCATTTCCCTTCAGTAGTCAGTCTGGGTCCGCAGTATATTCGCGGGGTTTGTCTCTTACCGGTCAAATCAGCGAACAGAGGGAGTGGCTGAGAACAATGACATAGAGGTTGTGCGCCAGTTTCAGTTGTAGTCAGAAGCCGGCGCATGACGTCACAACCAAACGTTATGCGATTGGTTGGCAGATCCAGAGTGGCACTGGGCAGATCCAATAGTTTTAAACTTCAACAGACACCCGCCTTCAAGTTAGTATACGTTTGTCTATTGAACGATTCCAGATCCTCTGTACAAATGAAATGAAGTACGATGGTCTGGTAGAACCAGGCTAAGGACAGGAGGGTGTTAGTAGTAAAACTAGTGGTGGCTGCTATTACATCTACGGTGCCCACCATCTCTACCATTAAGTCCTTGAGCAAGACACTTAACCCCAAACTGCTCCAGGGGCGCTGTACTATGGCTGACCCTGTGTGAGGACCCCCTCTGGAGAACTTCATGTGTGTGTGTGTTAGAGATGTAGAAGGGCTAGTAGTGCAGCAAACCGTAAATGTTTTAATGTGTGTTTATGGGTGTGTGTGTGTGTGTGTGTGTGTAGCTGGGATTCTTCCAGCGTACACGCCCCCCCACTGATGAAGATGAGGAAGAAGAGTGCCTGGATCAAGAATAACACACACACACACACACACACACACACACACACACACACGCTCAAGAATAATATGTTTACATTGATAATATTCACGTCACAACTGAATTCTGGGTAATGTAGTTCACATCCAGTGTTTAGATTTCACTTTGAATCTTATTGTTAAGTTTAACTTGAAGCTATAGTGCGTAAGTTATGTCGCCCTATGAGGAATTCTATAATTCTCCCCTGTAAACACTGCCATACTGAGATATACAAGAGTGTTTTGTGGAGCTGATAGGATTAATCAACATTGTGTCAACGCCTTTGGCGATGGCTGGGATGTAACCACGTTCATTTATATGCAGAACTTAAGCACATATAGCTTTAAAACTGTTGTTTCATAATTAACTCTTAAATTCACAAAAACAAAATGAAAACATAATGTTGAGACTGTTTTAATGAATCATATTTAATCATAGTTTCCTTATTTTCTCCTTTTCTTCATGTCACAAATTTAATTAAAATCTGAAAATAATATTACCAAGAAACTAAACTAGTTATAACACTTGGTACACATATATAATACATGCATTTACATCATATTATTGATCGGTTTTAACCATTCATTTTTAATAACTTTGTGGATCAATAAAGTCAATAGTTAAAGTGTGTGTTGCGTTCATCCATTCTGGTCTTATAAAGCATTACAATTCACCTTGTTAATTCGTTATATAATTCTTCATGGTTGACAGTGTGTGAGTAATGCTAAGCTAAGCTAACAGACAGCACACATTCATGCGTATGTAATGTAAAGTAAATACTGTAAGGATATGGACACTTTAACTGCAACTCTTATCTTCACTGCAAGCTCAAAACACATCTCACATGAGAACCGGCAGCGGGGGTTGTGCCGTCGTGATGGTGGCAATGTTGTCCTCTGTCCTGTCCTTCAGTGTTGTTCCTGTCAGACTCCTCAAGAAGCTCCACCATTTCCTCTTCATGTGGAGGTCTTCTAGCCGATAGATCTGGATAGCTCTTTCTCTTAAGCCTGTCCCCTCTGGAGGCTGTTGAGCTTTGCCTTGAAGAAGCACAGCCAAAACATTTTCATTTAATAATGCACCACAATTCCATGGAATGCGAGCAGTACCTTTAACAACATGGGTAAACTAAAGATCTCACAAATTCCTATGAACTTTAAGTTTCATAAGCAGTCATATGATTGGAGTTGTGATGAGGAACATGAATGAAAGCACCAGCGTTAGCATACAGTATAATACATACTAATACGTGATGCTCATCAACAGTAATGAACAAACTTACTTAGAGCAAATGTCTTTGCATCCTCTTCCTGCGATAAACTGCAACTAACAGCCTCAGTGGTGGATGGAGAAGCCATTAAGAGTCTGAAGTGGGTGATGAACACAAGTTCTGGAAGCCGTTGAGTTTTTATTATTATTATTATTATTATTATTATTATTATTATTTCCGTGCTGACCTCAAGATCATAATGTGCACGAGTCAAGTTTTCAAAACAATGACGTCTGAACGTGGAAACTTGTGAAAACGGAAAGGTTTTGAACAGGGCTTTGAACTGCACTGAGATGGACCTCCTGTGGAGTGGGAGGGGCCAACGTGTGTGTTGTGGCCGGTGTTTACATTTTGTTTAAAAGCCTTCACTTTTACATGGTATCGCTTCTTTTTCTTGGTCCTACCCATCGTGAGGGCTTTATGCTTTATTTGCCACCATCAAAAGGCTTAAAAATTAGCTTTTTTTATTTAAATTTAGCAAGGGTGTAGGAGCTGAGTAAAAAAACAACCTACTCCTACTTAATCCTGCTCACAAGCGCCTTTAAAGTCTTTCTTGATTGGCACTTTTCGACAGTGGGTAAACGTTTCCCTTATGTTTGTATTGTGTTGCTGAAGCATCTCTAAACATATGGGAGGGATTGATTTGAGGGTATCTCCCTCCCCATATCTATAACAGGGTCGAGATAGGCCTCGATAGCTGGGGGATCGGGTGCCTGGATGGTGAAATGATGCAGAAAGTCACTGGGGACAGTTCAGCAGCTGTGTTAAGGACCCCAGTGTGTAGGGTTGCCTGCTGGTGTGATCCTCAAAAATGAACAGATTGAATTTCATGAGAGTACTTACAAGAGTAATTCTCACTAAAATCTACATGACGTTGTTGTCCCCAAAGTTTTCTCTCAGCTGTCTATAGGCTCCATACTGCCACCAGATATTAAAGATGTGCCTCCTAAATCTGAACAGACTGTCATTGAAATCACTTTCAAGTGCATCCTCAGTTGTCATCGCATTTTTCTCGACAGTGATTGTTGCCATTTCCCCTGTCTCCTCTACATCGTTCACTTTGGCAATTTATTCAAAGGACTATTGGTTAATGGCTACATCTATGTTTTCAGGAGCGGCCCGTGGCGGCTCGCTAATCTGGCACCTCGATGAAGTTAGTTGTATGTTGTTGTATGTCCCCTCTTCTTAAAGGCCTATTTCACCGGTGGGAATATGAAGGTGTATTGAACTCTGAGATCATATGTAGTATAAATGTGCAAAAAAAATGAAATTGGTTCATCCTAGCCTGAGAAAAGGCAGAAAGAGTGTTTTATGGTCTCACTGTCTAACCCTACATTTCTCTTTCTGTGATGTCACAGAAAGAGAAATGAAAAGCTCAACATTTTAAATGTTAAACTATTCCTTTAAATATGAGAACAAACCAGTGATATTGCAACTAGATTTGTGTGGTGTTTGATGATGCAGTTAGTGTCACTCGATAAAGTATGAAGTAATATGGTATCTCTTTATTATGTAGCTGTGAAATCTTTCCTGGAGCGCTAAGGAGAAAAGTTCCAAGAACGTAGCAACCAGAGCTCACCAGCAGGGGGAACCACCCATAAGACTCCCACTGTCACTCCATCGGTCACACCAAACACCAGACTGTTAGGAGAGGGCTCAAAGCTGTACATGCTCTGGAGAGTTGACGTTAATGGCGTTTCCACGATTGCGTCGCCTGAAGAAGTTTAATACTTGGGAGAATACCGACTTAAAGGGAGTGGTTCTGTTCTGGCTGACCTTTGAGCAACTGGTTGTCTCTGCTTGATCCAGATCCACGGAAAATGTTTCCTTCCTCTCTCTATTCCATCTGCCCTTCCCCACGTACCACGCCTCCTCCCAGCGGTTTCCTAGTGTTTCCATGAACCTTCTTATGTTGGAGGGTCTCCGTAATTTTAGGTCCTGCTGCACATCACTGTCACCTAAAATGAAAAAAAAATATGATCGGTTGAGTCTGGAGTCCAGTTGTACACCTGCATTTCGTCATCATGATGAGGCAAAAATGCAATAATGTCATAATCAAAATGAATGGTTATTCATACATTTTCTATCCATTCAATTTCTACACTTAACCTGCGGGAATGGGTAAATAAAAAACATTTAAAAAGTAATACATAATTGACACACGACGAGGCCTTACTTTTATGATTAGGATATTCTACTGTATAGTATATTAGTAGGGGAAAGTGGGGTGAGTTGTGCATTTTGGAAGTTGCAAAACCCCTTGTTTCTAGAAAACCGTGGAAGAAATTGGAAATGTGACCACATATTTAAGAAGAGCCATCCATTTGACTCATCCTGTAAAGAAGGGAGACACAAGGAATAAGATATAAGCACATTTAAGCTAAAAAAAACTGTGTTTTGCCTTTCAAAGTAAAATTTCCATGATCAAGGTTTTTTGATTATTGTGTCTGAACAATTATAGACACGTTTGAAAACATTTGACACATGTTTTAGTGCTTTGGTATGCTACACTTTGAGTCTATAGTTAGCACGATGTCAGCCCTAAATTGCTGCATCATGCCTATTATCCAAAATTCTGGGGATGGGGTGATTTGTGCGAAAGTGCCTGGGTGAGTTATAAGTAAGTAAGTAAGTAAAATGTATTTAGAAAAGCACATTTATGACAGTTTGCACTGTCCAAAGTGCTGTACATAGTGCATTCAGTAGGTAAACAATGAAGGTAAAATAACAATAACCAAAATAAAAGACGTAAAGCCCATACATCCACATAAACACAGATAGTAGTGCAGAGGTAAGTAAGTAGTGCAGAGGTTAATGGGGAGGAAACACCAGGGTGTACATATGGGTTTTGAGCCTTGATTTAAAGGCAGAAATGTAGGGGGAATCACATTTGTCAGGTGGCAGTTGGTTCCACAAGCACGGAGCAACTAGTGCAAAGTACATTTCTGAGAGTCGTGCCAGTGGCATGGCTGTATACGCTGGTCACCAAAAGAAAGTGATTGTCTACAGTAGCTCAGAAGAGAGTGACATCTCAATTCCACTTAACGACACCACTGATGAGAGTTCAGATGGCCAGAAAGATGATGATGGTGACTTTGTCATTGTGAGCTTTGCAGGCAAAACCACCTAGATCTGCTAGGCCTTGTTTAAGAAAATGTACCTTCAATCTTTGTCAACTATTTACTTTATTTACTTTAAATACACCTTAAATAAGTGATTTTCTAATGGATTTGTCTTGCATTACAGTTTTTGAGATATATATAAATTGGCACAATTCACCCCACCTTATTTTCTCCAAATGCACAAATCACCCCACTTAGTGGGGTGATTTGTGCGACAAGACAACTTTTTTTCCGAAAGCTATATTTCTTAAACAGTTTATTCCAGATCCAAAGTTTTTATTGCTAGGGATGCACAACATCCTGAAATATATGTACATATTTGAGTTGGAGACATAACTGTCAAGGCCTCACTTTAAAATCACTTTGAGTAAAAAGTTGCACAACTCACCCCACTTTCCCCTATATCAATATTTCTATAACTATTTCAGCTCAATAATTTAATTGGTTAACATGCGTCACTGTTTCTTGTCAGAACTTACTGTTCTGATTCTGCATCTGCAAATATTCAAATGAGTTATCATCATCAAACGTGAAAATGACTATGTATATGAGACACATCAAACTGTACTTGATAGTATGGACATTGATTTTCTTACCGTTGAGGGCAGAGGATCCGCTGAAGGCTTTGGAGTTGTCGGCCCTCTGGTGATGGCGGGACCACACGTGCAGTCTTGAAAACCAGCCAACCTTTTGAACTTCAGACTCCATATTGTGTGGGTCCTCTTCAAGCTGACTCATTCTCTGCTCCTCATCCTCTTCTCCTTCCTTCTTCTGCCTCTTTTTTCTTTCTTTCTGCTCCACATCTCGTCTTTTTCTCACTCTATTCGACCTCTTCTGCATTTCTTTCTCCAGCCTTTTTTCTTTCTCTCTTTCCTGCTTCTCCTGTCTTTCTACCTCCTTGTCTTTCCTTATCTGCCGTTCCCTCTCCTCCTTCTCCTGCCTCTCTGTCTCCCTCCTTTCTCGTTTCTGTCGTTCTCTCTTCTCCTTCTCCTGTCTCTCCATCTCCTTCCTCTCCCACTTTTGTCTTTTCTTCTCCTCCTTTTCCCATATTTTTCTCACAATCTCATCAATCTTCTTGTCTTCAGCTGAATCCCTCTCTCTCTCCTGCGTTGTCTCTGTCTCCTGCCTTACTATCTCATTACTCTCCAACTTCTCCTTGTCTTCATCAAACTGTTCTTGCTCTCCTCTCTCCTTATACTCCTGCCTTTCTAGCACCTTCCTCACCCACTTCTGCCTTGGCATCCCATTCCTCTCATATATTGTTTTCATGATCTTATGATACCTCTCCCGTTGTTTAACCCACCACCTTTCCCTATCCTGTCTTTCTTCCTCTTTATCCCCCTGCCTTTCTGTGTCCCCGTCCTGAACAGAAGGATAATGAGGTATTTCAACACTCTGCCTAGACCCCTCCCTGATACAATCAACTGTATCTGCAGGAGATTGAGAAATCTCAAGTTCCACCTTGGTCGCCTTCCAGTTGGTGGAAGGATTGTTTTCTGAACAAGACAAAGGGCTCTCCACCCTTCGTCCAGGCTCCCTGAAGGCAGTAAAAGGCCTGTTGTCTTCAGATGGGCTCGCTTCCATTAGTCCATGGTATCTCTGGGTGTTGTTAGGCCTGTTGTCTGCACAAGTTAAAGGTTGCTCATCACTTAGTCCAGGCTGCCTGCAGGCGGTATAAGGCTTGTTGTATGTACAAGTTGAAGGGCTCCTAGCCTGCCTCTGGTTGGTAGAAGGCTCGTCTTTTTCAGTGGACCAAGGTGTCTCATCCCTTAGTCTAGGCCTCCTGCAGGCGGCATAAGGCCTGATGTTTACACAAGTTGAAGGGCTCTTAGTCCTTAGTACAGGCTCCCTCCAGGTGAAAGAAGGCGTGTTGTATTCAGAGGACCAAGGGAGTTCACCCCTTAGTCCAGGCTGCCTGCGGGTGAAAGAAGGTGTGTTGTCTGCACAGGTTGAAGGGTCCTTAGCCCTTAGTCCATGCTGCCTCCAGTTAGTAGAAGGCTTTTCATCTTCAGAGGACCAAAGGGTCACACACATTAGGCCAGGGTAATTCTGGGTGTTGGCAGGCTTGTTTTCGGCACAACATAAAGGACTTTCGCCCCTTGGTCCATGCAGCTTGCAGGTAGTAGAAGGCTTCTTGTTTGCACAAGACAAACGCTTCTCAATACTTCTCCTGCGCTCCTTCATGATGGAAGAAGGGTTGGTGCCTCCACAGGATGAAGGTCTCTTACCCCTTTCCCCGTGCTCCTCCCAGATCAAGGGTGGGTTGATGTCTCTGCAAGACAATGCTGTCTCACTTCTATGTTTGCGCTCAAAACGCATTGTTGGAGGCTTGAGGTCTTCAGGAGAAGAATGTCTTTCAACCCATCTTTTGGACTTCTTAGAGTCCAAATCTCCTGAAGACCGAGGTTTCGCGAAGGAATTTACTCCAGTGATGGATCTAGACATGCTTTGAATGATGTGTTCATGTACCGACGTAGCAGAACTGCAGACACAAAGGAAACGCTGCAATCATTCCACTGATAATCAGATTATTTTTCAGTCAACTCACGTAGCAAATTGTTTCACTCTTAACTGACTTTCCATCTTAATTACGGTTTTTAACTGGACTAATATTAAATGAGCAGCATTTCTATGGTTATTACACTGTGCATCAAGAAAGAAAATAAAATAACCCAACAAATAATACTAAAATTACACTTCTACCAATTGTGGTTATAACAATTTTTTTTTTTTTTTTTAAGATATTTTTTGGGCATTTTTATGCTTTATTTGATAGTGCAGAGAGACAGAGGTGAAATGGGGCAGAGAGGAGAGTGACATGCAGAGAACGACCACGGGTGGGAATCGAACCCTGGTCTGCTGCTGGGCCCGGCCCGGGAGGGGGACGCCTTACCAACTGAGCTAAAGGCACCCCTTAGGTGAGTCAATCTAGGGAAAAAAAGGGCTTAACCCCCAAAAAATTTATACAAAAGGGTTTTCAATGGATTCCAGTAGTATTTGGTGTGCTGAATAACATACTAAAAGTCTACCAAAATCTACCCCCCAGAAAGCCCTCATTTCCAAGATGGCGGCCACAATGGCGGTGGGGAGCTTGAAATGGCTATATCTCAAATTGAAAAAATGTTGCAAAGGAATTTTCAACTGATTTTGGCACCTCTGGACATGCTTACAAACATACTAAAAATCTAGGAAAACACACCTTCCGGAAAGGCTTCATTTTCAAGATGGCGTCCAAAATGGTGGCTGGCCAAGCTTAAAATGGCTATATCTCAATAGAAAAATATTATTCAAATGATTTTTCACTTGATTCTGGTACCTGCAAATATGCTTATGAACATACTAACAATCTAGGAAAATATACCTCCCAGAAAGGCTTCATTTTCATAATGGCGTCCAAAATGCCGACCGGGAGCGTAGAATGACTATATCTCAAATGGAAAATGTTACAAAAGAATGTTTCAACTGATTCTGGTACCTCTATATATTAAGAAAGTGCGACAAATCTAGGTAAATATAACTGCTAGAAAGGCGTCATTTTCAAAATGACTGCCTGATGGAATAGGGGAGGGCTGGGCGATTAATTGAAATTCAATTTCGATTACGATTTTGGCGTCCCTCGATCATGAAAACAAGATAATCGTAATAAATTGATTATTGTGTCGCACGCCGTGGCTTGTGTGGTAAATGCAGCGCACCCTTCTGTGCCCCCGCCCAAACACTTTCGCTTTCAGCGATTGCAATGCAATGGTTTATTCAGCATAAAGTTAAAGTACTCGCCCAAGACTGATGTTAAATCGAAACACAAAAGCCTTGCGTGAGCGAAATAGCGAGTTGCCAGTTGAAACTCCATGACGGTGGGTAACGGTGTCATTCACAGTGACAGCTCGCCAGTGTGAGCCGCCGCACAGAAAAGCCCTGTGGCTTTACGGCTAAAATGAACCGGGGATATCCTGCCCGTTAACGTTGTTGATGTCGAAGGCTTCAGCTCAGATCTTGTCATCGAGACGACATTGATGAGGTAATTGAAGACTACCGGTGGTATGACGCATGGAAGTGGAATGACTGACAACCAGAGAGCCCTTTGGACCATGTCAAAGTGCATAACATCACAGTACAACACCGCAATGCACGAGTTCACAAACCAGACATATACAACATCAGAACAGCACAAGGACTCAACAGAGGCAAGGATGAAAAGGGATGCTGCTGACCTGGAGAAGATCACTTCAAAACTTGCTATATGGTCACCTGTCTCTCCAGACTCTTCTTTAAGGAATGTTGTTACCGGTGTTGTTGCTGAGGACGGAGTGAACGTGCATGATTATGACTCTGTTGGACGCAATATCAGGCACAAAATGATTGGACAGCCTGCATTCACATTCTCATTTAGTAGAAAGGATAAAGCCATAACCCTTGGACAAAAATCGTCTATCAAGGTTGCTCCTGATCGAACAATTGATTCTGCACTTCTTTTCAACGTTTCCTGATTGTCTCCCAAACTGGAGAGCTATCATTGGAGGAGGTTATGCGTTACGAACTCAGTCCTTTCCTTCCTGCCCTCTTTGAAGCTGGAAACATCTTCTGCAAGGCTGATAAACCACAACTTGCGCACGCAATCTGTGATCATGCAAGTGATGCAATCCTAGATTCTGTACCAGAAACAGATCATTATGTTCTTGATGGAGGTTCACTCCTTCACCGAATACCATGGAAGCACGGACAAAGCTATAGTAAAATTGCGCAGTCATATGCAGACTTCACCATCCAACATTATGGCTCAGCTACAACCATTGTGTTCGATGGCTATGGGGATGGGCCATCCATTAAAGACAACACACATCAAAGAAGAGGAAACAATATTCATCCCATTGTCAACTTCACTGCTGAGACAGAGTTCTCAGGTAAGAAGGAGGAGTTCATGTCAAGAGATCTGAATAAACAGAGGCTGATCCAAATGATAAGCGATGAACTGAAAGAAAGGGGTTGCACTGTGGTCAATTCAATTGGAGATGCTGATGTAGACATCGTAAGGGCCGCAGTGGAATCATCTCTTCTTCACACCACTACGCTGATTGGAGAAGATACAGATCTCCTTGTCTTACTACTTCACTATGCACAGAGAGATAGTAAGGGTGTATATTTCAGATCAGACAAGTCAAAAGCTGATGGCAGTTTTAAAGTGTATGCCGTAAACCATTTAAAAGAAGTACTTGGACATGATGTGTGTTCTCAGTTGATGTGCATCCATGCTCTCACTGGCTGTGACAACTTCTCGGATCTTCGGGGTTGGCAAAAAGACTGCTTTCCAGAAGCTTGTAAAAGGGGATGCATTCATTGTCCCAAACCAGACCACAGAGGTGATTGATGACCTTGGGTGCCAAGTAATGGCTGTCCTCTTTGGTGGAAAGTCACAGATTCCCTTGCAGCAATGCGATATAACATTTTCAGCAAGAAGGTTGTCTCAGCTTCATCAACTGTAACGCCTGAACATCTGCCACCAACTGAATCTGCGACCAAATTTCACTGTCGTAGAGCGTACTACCAGGTCATGGTCTGGATGGGAACAGAAGATGGTATGGATGCCCTGAACTGGGGGTGGAGCCTGCAGGACAATAGATTTGTCCCACTCATGTCAACAACGAATGTTGCTCCAGACAGTCTCTTGAAGGTCATTCATTGTAACTGTACCACTGCCTGCAAGACACTCCGCTGCTCTTGCAGAAAATATGGACTACCTTGTACTACTGTCTGTGGACCATGTCAACTTAAGGAATGTGACAATCCACATAACCAGTTTCTTCCAGAGGAGCCCGAAGATGATGATGAATAAAGACCACAATAAGTGTGGCATTTATGTTATTCAACACCAACACCACCTTTCTAGTTTGAATAGTAACCAATTTGAACCATTTAACCAATGTAAGCTTACAGGCAGTCATTTTGAAAATGATGCCTTTCTAGCAGTTATATTTACCTAGATTTGTCGCACTTTCTTAATGTATAGAGGTACCAGAATCAGTTGACATTCTTTTGTAACATTTTCCATTTGAGATATAGTCATTATACGCTCCCGGCCGCCATTTTGGACGCCATTATGAAAATGAAGCCTTTCTGGGAGGTATATTTTCCTAGATTGTTAGTATGTTCATAAGCATATTTGCAGGTACCAGAATCAAGTGAAAAATCATTTGAATAATCTTTTTCTATTGAGATATATAGCCATTTTAAGCTTGGCCGGCCACCATTTTGGACGCCATCTTGAAAATGAAGCCTTTCCGGAAGGTGTATTTTCCTAGATTTTTAGTATGTTTGTAAGCATGTCCAGAGGTGCCAAAATCAGTTGAAAATTCCTTTGCAACATTTTTTCAATTTGAGATATAGCCATTTCAAGCTCCCTGCCGCCATTTCGGCCGCCATCTTGGAAATGAGGGCTTTCTGGGGGTAGATTTTGGTAGACTTTTAGTATGTTATTCAGCACACCAAATAGCCTACTACTGGAATCCATTGAAAAACCTTTTGTATCAATTTTTTTGGGGTTAAGCCCTTTTTTTTACTAGATTGACTCACCTACCTGGTTATAACAATTCTAATAATAATAATAAATAAAACCGGTGAAATAAATACGTGAAATAATCAGGTAAATCCAAACAGAAGTTCTAATATGTAAGCCTTTTTTTTCCAAAAATATGTTCATGAGAAGCAAACTGCTCAAAGTAATAACAAAATAAAAATAAAATAAATGAAGGATTCATGTTTTGTAAAATACCTAAGAAATTATCTTTGATTGTCAAGGCATCTATTAAAAAAAACGCAGAAGATTACAAGTGCAAGGACTGCAACACTCTCAGTCAATGTGTAAGAACAACTACAAATACTGCAACAAGCAAAGCAAACTTCACATTGTGTTGGGTAAGACAAAAGGTTAATTTGCATCTCCTGATCATAGAAAAATATGCACATCTTACTGTAATGATATTTGGGCTGCTAATGAAAAAATTAACTTACCGTACTTGACAGAACAACATGCATGTACTTCTTCCTAAACTCAATACAACTCTACTTAACAGATAAAATAAAGCTGTTTAGACAGATGTAAAGTAGGCTAGTCTTACCTCTCTCTCCAAAGGCTGGATAGCAAATGAGGTCGGAACTTTGTCCCCCTCCAGACATAGAAGTGAGTCCATTCATTGTGATGCAGAGAGAACCGAACAGCAACATTCTGATTCTGCTCTCAGTTCTGTTCAATTATTATCACATTAGCCGTTTCTCAGGTAGGCCTATGCAAAGTTCGGACTTGCGGACTTGGAAGTTCCGAGGACGAGAGGACGCACCTGTAATTGTAATGTTTTTAACAGATGTGCGCGTGTCGTGTGTATAAACGAAAAGATATGCGTGCCGTGTGTGTAAGCTACACACGGCACGCACATCTGTAGGCCTAAGTCAGTGGCGGGAAAAAGATTGTTGGAG
Source organism: Ammodytes dubius (assembly GCA_026122265.1). Lineage (NCBI taxonomy): Eukaryota > Metazoa > Chordata > Actinopteri > Uranoscopiformes > Ammodytidae > Ammodytes > Ammodytes dubius. Next base: position 2,863,357 of record CM047520.1, read on the forward strand.
TTATTGTTAGAGAGTAGACCTGCTATTCAGTGTTACGAACGAGCGAGACATTAGGCTACACATAGCATAGGCCTATTAGAATAGAAACACACACACACCCAGACGAGATGGATCGTCGGACCAGGATTTCCGTTGCCCTTGCGTTGGGTTACCTCTATCAGCAAGCGGAAGAGGAGGCTGCCCAACTGAGGAGACGGATCCGTGAGCGTGAAGCTGGGATGAGGCGTAGGATGCTAAGGAGACGAGCCATCCTTCTTCATGTAAGCCTATGTGTTTTATTGATATGGCTTGTTTTTAACCTTTCAATTTATCGGTTAATATTGATATAGCCTATAAACTAATGGTGAATTTGTCATTTTACCACAGGTTTGAAGTAGAACAGGCTGAAATGTAGGCCTAGCCTATTTAAAATATAGCCTATAGGCCTGTAATCATGTATGGGCCGGAAAGATTCCTTTAGTGAATGTAGGCTACCTTTTAATTTTACTGATCAAACAAGTACAACTTTAAATGGATTTTTAATTCAGCTAGACTTTAACAATTCATAGCAGACAATACATATTAAATGCATAGCCTACTAATTGCAATTTATTATACATTAAAATACACGAATATGCAATGCATATAAAAAATATATGAAACATAACCATAACCATGCCAAATAGGCCTACTGGTAAGTCTATCTATCTATCTATCTATCTATCTATCTATCATCTATCTATCTATCTATCTATCTATCTATCTATCTATCTATCTATCTATCTATCTATCTATCTATCTATCTATCTATCTATCTATCCAACTGTCTGTCTGTCTGTCTGTCTGTCTGTCTGTCTGTCTGTCTGTCTGTCTGTCTGTCTGTCTACCGTGAATATATATACACACATAATAAACATAATTAATATAAATAGTAAAAACTCAATTAACGTTGTTTAAAAATATATTTATTCTCTTTTTTTGGTATCGGGACCAAAGCAGCTCACAGCTGTATACACAGCTTAATACCATTGTGCCTATCCTGGCTGTGTTCTTCTCTGGAGGGGACCTGAAGGCCATGGATGGAGCCATGAGGTGGAGGTGCTCACTTTGACAACCCTAACATTCTACCACCATAGACAATCCCTTTGGTCACAAGCACAACTCTTTAGCCTTTGAGGCACCGTTAGTGCTGTTCATTCTGAATAGGCAGCAGTGGTGGTGACAGGGATGATTTAGATACATTATGCTGTGTAATTTGAATTGCCTTCTGATCATCTTAGACAGTCCTTCAACATTTTTACATAGTCCAGGGGCTGGGTAATTTAGCTACATGTTTTTATTCAGGCCTACATGCAATACCAAATATTTTCCCATCATTCCTTAAAGCTGCAGTTGAGAATTTCAGCCGTTGGGAGCCGTTGGGATCCCAACGGCTGTTTTCGTAACGCTCTACCTGCTGCAGCTCCTCCCTCCGAACGACAGCTAAGCGCGTTCATGTTGCACCCAACGCACCTAGTGTCTCCCCCCCATCCCCGATATATTTATTCCCCTAATCAACCTTGGCCGACCCGACACAACAGCGATCATGTCCGCACAAAAACAACATGGCCAACAATTGTGCCAAAAGACAAATTAACAGCAACTGAACGGAACAAATAGCCTTAAAACAGCATTGCAGATTCACACAAACAGCAAGGGAGCACCATACCAAACACATTTACAGCACCATTGTGTGCACGGCAGTAGGCTACAAAATAAAGGCAAGTAGTCTACATTACCCTACCTGGCTGTGACGGGACCGTGGCTGGCGTAGATAAACACCGGTGCTTCGTTGTACTTTTCGTGAAAGTTCCCCGGACTTAGCAGTTATGTTTCGGTTCATTATATGGAGGTGGTGGCTGCACACAACCGGGTGAGTTAACTAATGCTATCCGACCAGTGCTAACTTGGTTTATCAGCTAAAGCACAGCCAAAGGAAGCCCATTCTCCTGGCTCACTTTCCACACGTCTTCTAACGAGCGGCTTCATACAGCAACAGCCGCCCGACTACATTTCCTCCTCGGTGTTTCTCAGTCTCTGTGTACACACTGTCCTCCCACCGTGTTAGTTGTTGGTATCCGGGGAATGGTAAATTGAGGGTTCGTTGCATAGATAGTATAGTATAGATAGTTCGTTGGTGAAGACATTGCCGTAGTAGGGCCAAACAGTAGTTTCAGACTGCTAGGGTCGTGAACGCTCACGCAACTGACGCATCAACGTCGTTGCCAAGTGAACGGACAGTCCCACAGCCAATAAGAACGGAGTATCTGAGCCTGCTCTGATTGGTCAAAATTAACATGAGCCGTGGCAATTTTGGGGGGCAGCACACAGAGGCAGGGGGGAGCAAAGTGATGAAAAAATATTTTCAGACCACTTCACCTACATATAGCTGAATGGCTATTATGACAGTTTTGCCAAATATTACAGTGAAAAAACTCTCAACTGCAGCTTTAAGTAGGTCTACATTTCCTCCACCTAAAATGTAAACCTCATACGAGTAACTACTTTTTCCTCTGGTGATAATGAATAACCTAACAGCAAACAAGGCCATCATAGGCCTATTATTAGTAGGCTAATACCTTTGTATGGGTCCGAATTTACCAGGGAACTTAGACAAAACGATGTAGGCCTATAGCATAAGCAATAGGAATAAATATATTTTAAAACATTTCAGAAGTATCTTTGTTACGCGCTCCCGCCTTTCTCCTCCTCCCTCCTTTTGCCTCCTTCATTCTTTCTTTCTCTCAGGTGTTCTGGGGCCTGATTGAGGCCAGGTGGTTCCAATCCTGCGGAGCTTAAAGGTGTGGCCTGGGGCCTGTTTCAGGTAGCTGGTTTTGAGGCAACCCAGAGTTTGTTCGCTCTGAGTTAGTGGAAACTCTGGGTTTCCCGTTTCAGGTAGCAGGTTCAGCGCGACCGAGAGTCAGTTACTGCGGCAACATACGCCGTGGGTCTAACCTGCTCGCGAGGTGGTTAGACCTACCCTGAGTTTGTTTTCACTTTACGCTGCAGCTCCGACTGAAGAAGGAGTGTCACTGTCACACGCGTCCCTGTACAGTTTGAAGCAAAATCACTCCACAGAAATCTCCATCGGGATGTTTTTATCATTTCCTGATGATTTTACGTTTGACCGATCATTTATCTGATCAGTAGCCTTGTTCTCAGCCCTCGGTCCGTTCATATAGGCGGCCACCTTACACATCGTGACATGCTCTACATTCAGATTAATAAACCTATTTGTATTTTATGCTTTTTAACGTCTGTGCCACTGAACAGATTTATGTCAGGTGGATTCGTGTAACGCTGCGGCTGCACGCGATTGTTACTGTTCACTTGTGCGATCCTAAAGTCACAGACGAGCCCTTTTATATTCATATTATAGCCTAATATGAATATAAAAATTACATAAATAATTATATAATAATTTAAACTGTGATCACTTGAGGAAAATGGATCTGATAATAAATCAATCAGGCTCTTCAATGGAAACTGTCACCTTATGTGTCAGACGTTAATGTCTTTCACTCCCCATTTAAAAGAAGCGACAGTCTGTTTACTGCACAGTGGGCTATTAGGCTACAGCTTCCCAAATACAGCGAATATAAAACACTGTCAGAAATGCTGTGCCGCGCCAGCTTTATTACTTTACTGCTGATATGCGTAACTTTTTAAAATGGACTATGTAGGCTACTATATATTTTTTCTGAATTGCCGAGGAGATTAGATCAGAGTTATGTGACAATATATCCGTTAATTCTTCTCCATAGGCTACCATAAACTCATTCGTTAATATTTCTAACTCCAGTGGGAGGAGCGGAGAAGTTTTTTTTTCTTTTTTTGAGAAGTGGAGAAGTGGGAGGATCACGCATTTGTTTCTTCTGTTTCCATGGTGAATCATGTTATCAGCGATCCATTGACGATGGCTTTTATGCACACGCTCCACCCAGAGTGAACACGCTCAGAGTTGATTAACCCAACGCTGATCCACTGTTCTGAAACCGAAAACCCAGAGTTGCTTATCAACCCTGCGCTCTGAGTTAACCAACTCAGAGCGTATGATTAAACCCAGAGTATGTAAAACCAGCTACCTGAAACAGGCCCCTGGGCGGCTGGCTGGCTCTCTCTCCCTGCCTGACTGAAGGACGGTGTGCGGCTGGCCTGCTGGGGCTGCCGGTTGTTGTTGTAGTAGCTTTGGTTTGTTTACTTATGGGGGGCTGCTAGATTGTGTTTTGTTTGTTTATCGTAGTTTAGAGGGGCCGGGGTTATAGTTTAGCTGGAGGAAGACCTGGGCAATACTGCAGCCAATTGTGCTGTCCCAGCCTTCCTCCCGTTTTCCTTTTTTCCTTTTTATTTGCAGCCTCCTGCGTTGAGTTGTGTTGTGGGATTATTTTGAATAAATCACGTTACTACTTTGATTCCTTCGTTTCATCTGGTTTGTTTTGCATGTTGACTGGCCGGCCAACGAGCCTGGGGGCCCGGCCGTAACATAATGGGGGCTCGTCTAAAGTTTGTGTAGCGGTTGGTGGGTTTCGGTTTGACGCTCGGCGCCGTGGGGATTTGTCAGAGCGCAATGGAGTTTGATTTAGAGGAGTTCGTGGGTACCCAACCACTGAGAAGGTGGAGGGGTGTACAGTGGAACATTTAAAACTCATTGCGGAGAGGTATGAGATTCCGGTAAGCAAGACGGGCAAGAGAGTAATTAAGGATCAGCTGGTTCAAGCGTTGGTTCAGCAGGGGGTGCTGGCGGAGCAGGGCGCGGGTGCCGCTCCTGAGTCTGAAGGGGCGGGCTTGAGCAAGCAGGTGAGGTTGAGCGAGATAGCGCTAGAAATGCGTAGATTAGAAATCAAAGAAAAGGAGATCGCCAGCCAGTTGGAATTGAGGAAGGGGGAGTTAGAGATGAGGAAGGTAGAGGGCGAGAATATGCTGCGGCTAAGGGAGATGGAGTTAAAGGCGGCTGTGCCACAACATGCAGCAGGTATGCAGCCAGCTGCGTTTGATGTGGCCAAACAAATTCGCCTAATTCCGTCCTTCTCTGAGGAAAAGGTGGATACTTTTTTTGTCCTTTTTGAACGTGCTGCAGCTAACTGGAAGTGGCCTAGGGAGGTGTGGGCGGCACTAGTGCAGTGTGTGGTCATTGGGCAGGCAAGGGAGGTTTGTGCGGCGTTGTCCACTGGAGACAGTATGGTTTACGACAAAGTTAAAGCTGCCGTGTTAAAGGCATATGAGCTTGTGCCTGAGGCATATCACCAAAAGTTTCGTAAGTATAGGAAGCAGGAGTCTCAAGCTTATGTTGAGTTCGCTCGGGAGAAGGAGCTATTATTCGATCGTTGGTGCTCATCGCAGGGGGTTAAAACTTACGAGGAGCTTAGAGACTTAGTGCTTGTAGAGGAGTTTAAAAACTGCGTGCCTGACAGAGTCTCCGTTTATCTTAGTGAGCAGAGGGCTGTTAAGTTGTCCAACGCTGCGGTTCTTGCTGATGATTACGTGTTGACTCATAAGGTTGCATTCGAGAAAACGGTGTCGCAAGAACGTCAGGGTAAAAGCAGTTATGGTGGCTCTGCCCAGTCATACAGGAGCAGCACTTCTAGTGGTGGGGAGGAGAAGCCCGCTAGAGAGGGACAGGGCACGAGGGAGCGCCCCGTGTGCTTCTATTGTAATAAGCCGGGGCATATGGTTTCTAGCTGCTATGCTTTACAGGGGGACAAGAAAAATGTGAAGTCCGTGGTTCTTGTGAAGACTTCTAAACCGGGGGGGGCCCTCAGTGTCGGGAGTCGGAACTAAACATATATAGTCCGTTTCTGATGAGTGGCGCTGTATCTTTAACTCGGGGGGGAACAAGGTGCCTGTGAGTATTTTGAGGGATACAGCCGCGTCCCAGTCATTTATTCTAAGTGATGTTTTGCCCCTGTCTAGCGAATCTGATATTGATTCTAGTATCATTGTCCGGGGGTTTGGGATGCAGTGCATGGGGGCGCCGCTGCATACAGTGTACCTCGAATCAGATTTGGTAACCGGTCCGGTGGTTGTCGGTGTTCGTCCCTGTTTTCCCATAAAAGGGGTCTCCTTTCTTTTGGGAAACGACCTGGCGGGAGGTAAGGTGTTAGCCACGCCTGAGTTAACGGCGGTGCCTATGGAGACTGAGAGTAACGATAGGCTGGCTCGGGAATATCCTAGGGTTTTTTCGGCGTGTGCTGTGACCCGTGCAATGGCAAAGCGTCAGGTAGTGGATGACGAGGTTGATATATCTGACACCTTTCTGAGCGAAACTGCTACTCCTTCCTCTGACAAGCTGTCCAGTGAGGAAGGAAGGTTCACTGATGTGTTTACGGGGCGTGGGTCGCTTGTGGCAGAGCAGAAAGGCGATCTTAGTTTGGCTCTACTTCTTGAAAGCGCTGTTTCAGCGGGGGACATTGGGTCTGTGTCTCGTGGGTTCTTCCTCAGAAATGGAGTGCTCATGCGTAAATGGACTCCGCCGTATGCAGTGACAGGTGACGAGGGGGGAGCGGTTACCCAGATAGTGGTTCCGCTAAAGTATCGTTCCGATGTTTTGCGTTTGGCCCACGATCATCAGTTAGCTGGGCATTTGGGGGTAAATAAAACTTATGATCGGGTGCTGCGGCATTTCTTCTGGCCTGGGTTGAAGAGGGACGTACTGCAGTATTGTAAGTCGTGTCATGTTTGCCAGGTTACTGGTAAACCGAATCAAACAATTCCACCGGCACCGTTGTACCCAATTCCGGCTGTAGGGGAGCCTTTTGAACGGGTTATCATTGATTGTGTCGGTCCGTTGCCACGTAGCAAGTCGGGTAATCAGTTTTTGCTTACTATTATGTGTGCAGCAACACGGTTTCCTGAGGCTATTCCACTGCGCAAAATAACTGCTCCTGTGGTGGTGAAAGCATTGATCAAGTTCTTCTCTGTGTTTGGTTTACCGAAGGTGATACAAAGTGATCAGGGGTCGAACTTCATGTCACGGGTTTTCTCTCAGGTGCTGAAGCAGCTTGCGATAGCGCACGTCCACTCGAGTGCGTATCACCCTGAGTCGCAGGGGGCACTAGAGCGGTTTCACCAGACACTTAAATCGATGCTGCGGGCTTACTGTTTGGAGTTTGACAAAGACTGGGATGAGGGGGTTCCCCTCCTGATGTTTGCTGTAAGAGAGGTGGTACAGGAGTCTGTGGGGTTTAGCCCCGCCGAGCTGGTTTTTGCTCACTCTGTGCGTGGTCCATTGAAACTGCTAAAGAGGAAGTGGGTGGGTGGTGCTGAACCTCAGAACCTGTTGGATTTCGTATGTGATTTCCGTTACAAGCTGCGCCGGGCTTGTGAACTGGCGAGGGAAAATCTTAGTGCCGCTCAGGAAAGAATGAAGGGGTGGTACGACAAAACGGCGGCAACCCGAGTTTTTGCTCCCGGTGATAAGGTGTTGGTTCTGTTGCCGATTCCTGGGTCGTGTTTACAAGCTCGTTTCAGTGGCCCGTATTGCGTGGAAAAGAAAGTGGGTGACTATGATTACCTTATTGCTACTCCGGAACGTAGCCGCAAGAAGAGGTTATGCCACATTAATATGTTGAAACCGTATCAGGATCGTGACGATGGTACCGACCCGGTCTGTGTCAAAGCCGGCGCAGTCCCGGGGGAGGTGTGTAACGTTGCCAAACGTGATGCGGAGTCAGTTCTGGTGCTGTCCGGTGCTGAAGTTGAGTTACCTGATGGGGAGCTGTCTAGTGCTGAACATGCTGTTGCCGGGGGTGGGCGGGACATGGTGGAGATTGAGGGTGATATTGAGGTTCCGTCTAAAGCGCTAGTGCAGGGGAGGCTAAAAAATTCTCAAATACTGAAGGGGCTGGACGCTCATCTGGCTCACCTACCTGTCCTTCAACGCGCTGATGTTACGGGGTTGATTTTGTCGCACACCGCCTTGTTTTCTGACGTTCCTTCGTGTACCTCTGTCTTGCACCATGATATCGATGTGGGTGGTTTCCCACCGATTAAACAGCATGCCTACCGTGTGAACCCAGACAAGCGGCGTCGCCTTAAGAGGGAGGTTGAGTATATGCTGGAGCATGGGATTGCGGAACCTAGTTCAAGCTCGTGGAGCTCTCCTTGCCTGTTGGTGGACAAAGCTGATAAATCAGATCGTTTCTGCACTGACTTCAGAAAGGTTAACGGGGTGACGAAGGCGGATAGCTATCCGTTGCCTAGAGTGGAAGACTGTGTCGATCGGGTCGGTAGTGCTGTGTATGTCACGAAACTCAATCTGCTAAAAGGGTATTGGCAGGTCCCGTTAACAGAGCGTGCAAAGGAGATCTCCGCATTTGTAACGCCCGATGATTTTTTGCAGTACAAGGTGATGGCTTTTGGAATGCGCAATGCGCCTGCTACTTTTCAAAGGCTGGTGAATATTGTATTGTCAGGTGTTTCTGGGTGCGAGGCTTACTTGGATGATGTGGTGGTCCATTCTGATGACTGGCAGAGCCATATGCAGCAGTTGGGCGAGGTGTTTGATCGGCTGAGCAAAGCTAACCTGACTGTGAATTTGGCCAAGTGCGACTTTGGGCAGGCTACGGTGGTCTACTTGGGAAAGGTGGTGGGCCGAGGGGAGGTGCGCACGGTGCAGGCCAAAGTGGAGGCTATCCATAACTTCCCTGTTCCAGGCTCGAGGTCAGATTTGCGTTGTTTTCTGGGGATGGCGGGGTATTACAGGGGGTTCTGTAAGAACTTTTCCGCGGTTGCGGCGCCATTGACTGACCTAATAAGCCCAAAGGTCCGGTTCGTGTGGTCCGATGAGTGCGAATTTGCGTTTCAGCAAATTAAAGCCTTGCTATCTAATGCCCCAGTACTTGCCGCCCCGAAATTCGATCAGCCTTTTAAACTGGCCATTGATGCGAGTGATCTGGGAGCAGGTGCTGTTCTGCTCCAGGATGGGGATGATGGCGTAGAAAACCCTGTATCCTATTTCTCTCGCAAATTTAACCGTCACCAGCGGGTGTATTCTACGATTGAGAAAGAAGCTCTCGCCATTGTACTCGCATTGAACCATTTTGAGGTGTACGTCGGGTCGGCAAGCGTTCCTGTTACCATCTATACCGACCATAACCCCTTGGTGTACATTCAAACGATGCGGAACACCAATCAGAGGTTGATGCGTTGGAGCATTTTTCTGCAGGCCTTCAATGTGGTCATTGAACACATTCGTGGCAAAGATAACGTTATAGCGGATGCGTTGTCGCGCTTGTAAATTGTTGTGTTTTTTTTGTGTGAAAAATCACTAACTTAGGTTGGGGGTGTTACGCGCTCCCGCCTTTCTCCTCCTCCCTCCTTTTGCCTCCTTCATTCTTTCTTTCTCTCAGGTGTTCTGGGGCCTGATTGAGGCCAGGTGGTTCCAATCCTGCGGAGCTTAAAGGCGTGGCCTGGGCGGCTGGCTGGCTCTCTCTCCCTGCCTGACTGAAGGACGGTGTGCGGCTGGCCTGCTGGGGCTGCCGGTTGTTGTTGTAGTAGCTTTGGTTTGTTTACTTATGGGGGGCTGCTAGATTGTGTTTTGTTTGTTTATCGTAGTTTAGAGGGGCCGGGGTTATAGTTTAGCTGGAGGAAGACCTGGGCAATACTGCAGCCAATTGTGCTGTCCCAGCCTTCCTCCCGTTTTCCTTTTTTCCTTTTTATTTGCAGCCTCCTGCGTTGAGTTGTGTTGTGGGATTATTTTGAATAAATCACGTTACTACTTTGATTCCTTCGTTTCATCTGGTTTGTTTTGCATGTTGACTGGCCGGCCAACGAGCCTGGGGGCCCGGCCGTAACAATCTTACACATACATACATTTAAGGATGGGCAAAGAATGCAACTCTGTGTTACAGGAGAAGTGTGGGATAATGAAATTAAAGTGACACAAGACTTTGCCTCAACTTTTTTTTACAACACTGAAACTGACACCTTTATACACTTCAATACAAGGCTAGGGCATTATATTTAGTAGTTTTCTTCATGTCTGACTTCCTTCCACACTTTTTTCTTAATGGGCAATACTGTTCGATATTTTTACAGCAAGTAGCCTAACGGGCGCACGACCGTTCATTATTACGTCATCAGTACACGACAAATTCAAATCTTATGTGTCGGCTCCTTTGGCTGTGTTCGAAAAGCCCTACTAACAACCTCCCTCCTACATACTCAACATGTATAGGCCTACTACATATTGTCTACGATAGATTGTGTATGCGAGGTTCGACGGACCGTTGACACTGAAGTATACAGAAGCAATAAAGAATTTAGAAATAGCCTAACCTTCCGTTTCGTTTGAAAAGACGCAATGCATTGTGGGGCGGTTGATTAGGAAAAGTAAGTAAATACTCATCCAGGCATTTCTCGCCTACACAACCACAACATAGGCCTACTCAAATTGACGTAAAAATTAGTATGAGTAGGAAGTTAGGATGCATTTTCGAACACAGACTTTTTTTTTTAATCATACGATGATTCACTAGTTAAATCTGCACTAACAGGGGGGCGCCAGTGGCGCAGTGGGTAGGGCATCCCCCTTCGGCCCAGGCCCTGCAGCAGTTATCTGTGTCTTCCCCTCTATGCCCCATTTCACCTCTGTCTCTCAAAAGGTCTAATAAAGCAAGCATGCCAAAATAATATATTTAAAAAAAAAATCTGCACAAACAGGTAGGCTACGTTTAGCATATGTTGCAGATCCCATTGCAGTTGAGAAATAAATAGTTTCACAGACACAACTCTTTACATGTCTCATCAAGCCTCTTTGTGGAGGATGACAGCAGCTGGCCAGCTTTAGGCCATGTCTAATAATAGGCTAAATCACACTTAGACAATGTGTAGCCTAGCAGTTTAAGAATATGCTTTAGTGTTTTACTTGAGTGTTTAGTATTTTGGTGATGCTGTATTCCTTCAACTAACCAAAGTAGGCTATCTAGGCTACTTAGGCCCATAAATCATACAGGCCTATACAACCTGAGAAAGTATAGAAATACAAACTCATGTAATTTCATTAGGCCTAGGCCTATATCTTATTGGTAAATAGGCTTATGTTAACAATGTTTGATCATAGACCTGATATGAACATCAGTTAATCCGAATTAGAAATGACCTAAATAAAAAGTAGGTCTAGCCTTGGCCTATGTCGCTTAGGCTTAGCCTACATAATAAAACGAGTTGTCTGTGCAATACATCAACTGAAAATTAATCAGTTTGCGCTAGGTCAGCGTAGGCTACGTTTCAACCGTTTTTTTTGAGCATTTGAAAACAGATGACTGATTGATGCAAAATGTGGTGGCGCACATGATTTGATGTGTGGTCGGTCGGTCCTTGGCTTGTTGTGTCTTGTCGGAGACGGAGAGTGACAGTTTTTATTTTTCCATACACCCAGGATGTTATTGGCTGAGCAAATGTAAAACCTGCCTCGTTGATTCCTATTGGTTGTCAGGCTCTTCCTTTCAGCTGTTGGAGTCTGCGCAGAAGGCGCGGCGCTGAAATTCAAATTTGAACGGTAGTTGTTTTGTGCACAGAAGAGAGAAGCCAAGCTGAAAGACGGGCAGCCGAGAGCCGCTCAGCTCCTACGTCCTATTTTTCCACAAGACGTTTGAAATACCAAGTCGTCGAAATATTGCTCTGTGTAGGGATAAACTGTCAAAAATGGATCCATTTACTGAGGTGAGTAGGCGATTTAACTTACCTAGCTAACGTCATGTAACGTAAGCCAACTTGAAGGTTCAGTTGAAATAGAGGCGTTGACGTTACCTTCTAATGCTAAGCTACCTCACGTAACATTTTCTATTTGTACAATGTTATTAGACACATGGTAGCCACGCCAGGAATCGTGTTTACACCTATTGTAGCCTACTTCAACGCAAGCTAACGATACCGGTCGGAAATGTGTGCTTATACATTGAAACAAAGTCAGTGGATATGTCACGTGTTGTTTCTTTGTCTTGTGAGTCCTAAGCAATCACAAATATGCAGTAAAATAAAAATAAATTTCACCTACCTAGTTACTTTATTATCTGACGACCATACGTAGTTTTCTACATGTTTGACAGGTTGTAAGTATTATATATCAAGACTGCAGTGCTGACTGACCACCAGCCCATTGTACTACGGCCTTTTATGCATCCGTGTATATTATCATTTCACTCGTCCTAAAACGTTGTTCAAATGTAACTTTTTTGTCTCCATATAAGGTAATGGTATGTGTCAGCACTGGAAATTATCCAACGCTTGCCTTTTTTGATTTGCTTTATTTGACTTGGTGTAATCATGCCGCCGTTGACGGCTACAACTATACATTTTTTATACCCCGATATCGGAGCCAGTATAAGCTTACATTTTGAAATCTCCAATCCAGGAATAACGGACAGGCAGTGCAGTGGCCAGAGTGGCTCATTGCTGAGGAATGCTGCTAGATGTGACTTGAGGTTTTCCACTCTGCCTGGAGAAATGAGTGCAGCTGTAGGAATGCGTTGGTGTTTGAACAGTCAATGTACAGCACAGTAAATCAGATTGTGTGACTGTGAGGCCAAGGGAGTGTCATGTAGAGAAAAGAGGAAGGAAAGAGGGCAAACAAAGAGCTTTTTATCTCTGGTGAAGAAGGTCTGTTTTTACGTATCTTATGCTGTTATGTCCTGTGTCAAAGTAACCCATAGAAACTCTGTGGCTATGCCTGTTGTATTGGACTGACTTACATTGTTGCATTTATAATGTCCATCACTCCATCCCCACCATTTTTTAAACAACATGTCCTGTAGGTTTCAGCTGCTATAGTATTGATGTTGCAGATAAAAAATATATTTTCCTTTTTTGATGACTTTATAAGTCAACAAAGTAAACCACATCCTGAATTAGGCAAAAGGTATTTTTTTGGTTGTTGGCATCTGAAATAATTTCACCAAAAACAACAACCTTTGTGGAAACTTGTGTCCCCCATCTTTCAAAGCAAACATTTTCATCGAGGGTTTGAAAGCTTTTTACAACTTCTGTATGTTTGGGCACCGCAGCATAGTGACTCCCCTCAGTAAACCTGTCTGTGCTTTGACACAGAATCTGAGACCTCTTAATAACTCCATTTCAGTGGCTACTGGCTTCAAGAACTTTCAACCAGTCTGTCTGGGTCTTTCTCAAATATGGAAAAATATGCTGTACCTGTACCCCATCTTCTCTAACAACTGGACAAACACAAACATTGTGTCAACATGTTAAACCATAAATTAATTAGTAATTTTTAAGGCAGTGCGGTGCTGTTGTAACTTAACATTGAACATGTGATGACTCTATTCTGTCCATCTTGGTTATGTGTAAAACAAGCTGTTTTGATTCTAAAATCAAACCATGTTTTTTTTTATCACACCAGAAACTGTTGGAGCGGACCCGGGCTCGCAGGGAAAACCTGCAGAAGAAAATGGCGGAGAGACCCAATGCAGCAAACAGACAGATGGTCAAGAGGCCTCGGGAGCCGCTGGCTGACACCAACAGTGTGATCAGTGAGTCAGTCATTGATAAAGGTATGATGACATGTGTTGGATTGCTCTCTGCATGGACTTCTCCTGCTAGTTTATCCACTAATGCCCCTATTTCACCAATGCAGTTTGGAACCGGTACCCAATCGGGAACCAGTTTGTTTGCTTTTCGTTTGCTTTTCCACCACGAAAGAAGCGGTTCTCTGTCAGAAGAGACTTTTTTTGGTCTGGAACTGGGAACCACTTATGAGATTATCATGGCAAACCAGACCAACTAAAACATTTTGACGGCCATATTTAAAAACACAGCAGCTCCGAGACGTAATCATAAGATAATTGCCTTCTGTATTGATCACCCCGAGCAGCACAAATACACTGGCTAAGCTGTGTTTAGTTAACAAAACCAGAAAAAACCCTTGTAAAAATATGATTTATCCCTCGCTGTAGTTGGTGTTGTGCTTAAAGCTAGCGTTAGCTGGGAGAGCGACAATGTGTAAAGACATACCGTGACGTATTGGCGTGTCTCTGTAGCCCGTGGAAAAGCAAACCGTTTCTTCAAAGCTTCGCAGGTTGAACCAACGCACTAGCTCCAGCCCAGAACTAAAACCTGGTTGGGCGTTGGTGGAACATGGGTATGAATAGTAGCTGTGCTCTTTTACTCTTTGTTCATATTTCCCCATCACTTCCTCCCAGTTCCACAGGTGTCCTCCAAGCCGTCTCCCTCCAAGCGCAGTCGCTCAGGGGAAAACGTCCAGCCTTTAGCCGGAGAGGAGAACCAGGAGCCAATGAGCACAGCAGCTATCACTCCTGTCATCCACACAGACAAGAAACCCCCCGTGGGCCCCGCTAGCATCCGCTCTGCTTCCTCTCTGGAGAAGACTGCTGCTCGGCCCGCTGTCCAAGCCCAGTCAGGGCAGCTGAAAGCTGCACAGCCAGAGCCTGAGCAGAGGGCTGTCGTCCCTGGTCCTGAGCCTCCCAGCAGCAGAGAACCAGAGAAGCTGCCTGCCACTCCGGCCCTGCAGAGGAACAAGGAGGAGCTGGTGGAGGAGCCAGCTCTGTCCGCTACTGGCATGAGGTCTCGTCTCCAGAGGCTAGCACAGCAGAGACATTATTGGGATGGCACTGGTAAACTTACTTTAAGTGCTATTGAAATAAGTATACATCACTATTTCAAGACACAACGCATGATCAAGGTGTAAACATAAGGGAAGCTTCATACCAAATGACTAAACAAAGTTAAGAGTCTGTGATAACTGACGGATGAAGTGGAAGACAGGCCTCTATTGAGAACACTGGTCTTAAACCTTTGGGTCAGTTATGTATCTATCTATTTTATTCATCAAAACCAATCTTGACGTATTTGGCTAGTCTGTCTTCAGTTAATTCATCACTGTTATGGTACCTAACTACTTAAGTCAGGTGTCGAAGAAATAACCAATCAGAATGATTTGAAATGTCTGACTGTGATGTAGTTTGTCCCTACCTGATTCAAACATTCCTCCCCTTTCAGAAGCTTGTGATGAGGCTCCAGATTGCGCTCCCATGTTGAAGGTTCAAGCTGAGGTCCTCCCTGCAGTAGTCCCCACCACATCTTCAGGAGCCGCAGTGGGGAGGAGAGGCAGACTGGCCAACCTCGCCGCCACCATTGGATCCTGGGAAGACGACCTAAGCCATGCTAATATTCCCAAAGAGAACACAAAGGAGACCCCTGCTGCAGCTGTCTCCAAAGTCTTTGCAGTCAGAGATGCTGCTCTGGCAGCTGGCACTAAACCAAGTGTTACGGGCCATGTGGTGGCCGCTTCATCTGCATCCAACAAAATTACATTCAGCTCTAATCAGGTGGGTTTACCTGGGATTGTCTTCAGTTATTTCTGTCTGACTGATATTATATTGTATACATATTATACAATCAAAACCAAAAAAAAAAAAAATGACTTATATCCACTGATGCTACATTGCTCAAATCTATACACTTTGCTAGTGAGGGATTGCTATATGAAAATGATAGCTGTGTATTCAGCTCTCACACTTCCAGATACATGAATGACTTTGAAGTAATTACATTCAGGGCTGCAATGATGAATTGATTGACACAAAATGAATGGGGAGGTATTTTGATAATCAACTACTTTAGTATTTTGTCAGGTAAAATGTGGGGATTTACCAGTTGTGTCCAACAAAACATGATAATTGATATATATATCAATAATGAAATAATCTTCAGATGTGTGGTCCTAATGACACCACGGATAACAACATGGAGAAACAAGGCAGATCTTTTACTTTTCTTTTTATATACTGTATGACTTATAAATGTATTTTTTTTGCAGGATGTGTGTTCTCCAGTGAAAGCAGGCCGAGTGGTTCTCCCCAGCCCTCAGAAGGTTGATGTTCCTGCAGCCAGGCCAGGACTGAAGTCGATCACCACCCCTACCAAGAGTCTCAACCCTGAGCCTCTGCTCCCCTCTAGTCCCCTAAAGAGCTCCATCCAGGGAGCAGGCCTTCCATCCAGTCCCCAGAGGGCTTTGACATCAGCGCCTCAGAGTCCTGTGAAGAACCAGGCTGTCTCCAGAGGTCTCAACCCCACTGCCAGCCCCCACAAGCCAGAGCTCCGTGCCAAACCCACGGTCACTAGCGCCTCTGGCCCCCAGGAGAAGGCCATTGCTGGAGGACCAGGTTAGTCATGTTGCAGTTAATTTTGAAATTGTATAACAATTTGATCCACAATGATGATTCCATTCTTCAATGTCTGTCTGTCTTTATGCCTATCTTCTTTTGTAGAAATGGCAACTGATGTGCTTTATCAGGTTACTGGTGTACTTTGAAAAATACATTAGGTTGTATTGTATAATACAAGTTATAATACTCTGTTATATGTATTTTTTGGCCACATATTAACATTTATCCGCATTTTTTATATTTATATCCAACTGTATGTTTCTTACAAGTGATATTGCAATTAGGTTTGTTTGATGATGCAGTTATTTATTCGACATAAGTGGAAAGAATATTTTATACCTTTTTGATTTATGTAGGTGTGAAATCTTTCCTGGAGCGCTTTGGAGAGAAGTGCCAAGAACGTAGCAACCAGGGCTCACCAGCAGGGGGAACCACCCATAAGACTCCCACTGTCACTCCATCAGTCACACCAAACACCAGGCTGGTACAGGAGAGGCTCAGAGCTGCACATGCTGCAAACACAGCTACTGCTGATCTCACCCAAAGACAGAAACTGGTGGGAGAAATACAGTAATGTTATCTTCTTTTTGTGCAGCCATTTGGTTTGATATTAGATTTTTAACAATCTTCCTTTATTCCAGGAGCGAGAGTCTGAGCTGGCTCAGATTCGCAATCGCTTCCAGAAGGGAAACAATATGTGGAAAAATAAAGATGAAGCGGCAGAAAGCAATAAAAGCAAAGACATCAAGGTTGGCCAACACACACACACACACAATTGACCAAATGTTTAACATCTCACAAAAGAAATCATATTCTTTTTTTCTTAGCATTTGAGAAATTGTAATTCATGAATGTGCTTTTTAGGAAGCGCTTCACAAGCCTGTGGAGTCTGAGGTTGCCCCATGTGAGACACAGGATGCACCTACTGCACCCCCTACTGAGAGCACAGAGACACCCACAAAGTGCACTCCTCCAGGTAGTCAATAATATCATGTTTGTGTTTGAATGACCAATTACCAGCATTAGCAGTTGTTGTGACATTCATTAGGTTATTATCTGTTGAACATATTTCCCTTGCCTCAAAGTTTATTCCTTATTGAAACATGTTTTTTGCATAACAGGTTTGAAATTGGAGGGCAACAATTGCCAGATTTAAGACTTTATGATAATAAAGCATGAAATGTCAATACAGTTATTTTAATTTCAGTGCAACTGTATGCTATACATACATATTTTCTCTATTAAGACTAATTGGTTGGAATATTTTTCAGCATGTAGGTGTTTAAGTTGACGAGGACAAAAAAAAGAATAAAACACTTTTGATATTTGGCTGTAATTTCCCAAAATGTTGTATACGTTCTATTCTGTGAATTAGCAGGTCAGTGGTTGGCTGTGTCTCCTCCGGCCTCAACATCCAGTCCTATGAGGGCGGTCACTGAGACATCAACTACTGATGAAGAAGAAGAGGACCTAGTGACAGAAAAAGAGATGAATGTGGACCAGTCCATCAACTCTGCAGTGATCACCGACATCTTTGATGGAATCCTGGAGCAGAGTGAAGACCAGAGTGATGAGGAGGAGGAAGATCCTCTGAACATCTCCTCCATGTCTCTGCTCACTCCACTAGCAGAGACTGTGGCTGCTGTGGTCCAGAGTCCAGACAGAAGAATGATGGTAGGCACCAACATGACATGTCTGAAATGTCTTTTATACTATTCACATGGAAGAGTTTTACTGTCTGACTTTTTCTGAGTCAAAACATGTTCTTCATTTCTTTGTGCAGACGTCAACTCCAGCCAGCTCATTCCTGGTGAAGAGCAACACCCCAGACCATGGATCCAAACCTAGCAAGTTCCAAAGAACTAACATGACCCGCTTCTCCACAGACAGCCTTGAACCTTCAGATGAAGGCCCCAGGATGCCATACAGGTAAATATATGTAGAACACATAGTTTAAAAGTTGTCTGTCCTCTCCTTAATGTTTCTTTATATCTTACATCTTTTGTTGTGTGTGTTTAGCATTGATGCATATAGATCCATCAGGGTGAAGGAGACTGAGAGACCCAACCTGAAGCAGGTGATAGTGAGAAAAGAGGACGTGTCCCTCAGAGGAGCAGAGGAACCCAGAGGAGCCACTGCCTTCAGTGTCAAACAGAAGATCAAGGTTTGGAATAAAGACTTTCAACTATTATTCAAAAATTCAATCTGGATTACAGTACTATGCATGTAGAGCTTTCACTTGAACTCTATCATGCATGACTTGATTCCTGTTGTGGCAGAATGAGCAAGCTTTAGGCAAGGCAAGTTTATTTCTAAAGCACAATTCAGAAGATTAAAAGTGCTTTACAGGGGCGGAAAATACATCAAGATTAGACATTAGAAGTTGCATTAAATGCATAAAATCCGGTTAGAATCCGGCCCATGGTCGGTTCTCTGCATGTCATTCCCCTTCTCTGCCCCATTTCATATCTGTCTCTCTACACTATAAATAAAGCATTAAAATGCCAAAAAAATAATCTTACGAATTAAAAAAAATATACAACTAAAACAAGCGGATTAAAAATACAGGTTAAAAGGTAAACGGCAAGATTTTCATTTCGAGGGGCTGAGAGTTGCAGCAGACCTCAGACTTTCTGGTGAGTTTCTTCCAGATATGTGATACATTAAAACTGCAAGCTGCTTCTCCATGTTAAGTCCTAACTCTGGGGACTGTAAGTAGACCTGCCCTAGACGACGTGAGAGCTCTGGATGCTTCATAACCTATCAGATGATCAGAAATGTATCCATCAGTGCTTTATAAATTAACTTCATTTAAAAAAATAAAATAAAAAATCTTTGACAGGAAGCCAGTATAAAGACCTCAGAACTGGGGTGATGCGATCCACTTTTTTTGGTCCATATAAGGATTCTGGCAGCAGTGTTTTCTGGGCTGAAGCTGTGTGATTTTACTATCACTCAGTGCGGTTACATGGGACAACTATATTGGATTAAGACATATTAAACTTGCCACTCGAACGGACCGCGTCACTTGTCTGACTATACATCCAAATATTCGATAAATGTGCGGAGCATGGCTGACTCCGCTAGGTGTCGCTGTAGCCCTTTGACAAGTGGTTATAGAGCCACGTCCGGTTCCTTCCCGGCAACAAGACCACTATTTATTACGTCGTGAACGGATATGAGATATGCGATCCAGTATACATGCAGGTAGAATGCCGACTATGAAAGAGTTATCTAGGTGTTCTTATCCGACTTCGCTTGTCGTTTAATATGTGATTTGTGTGCGAAGTAGATCGGATAAAGGTGTTTACATGCATTTTACAAGTCCTGTTGAAGTCTTATTTGTTTATTTACCCGATTATGAGTCTGCATGTAAACGCACTGACTGTTTTGCTTAGGTTCTGACCAATGACCTGAGCCTGCAGCAGACAGTCATCCACCAGGCCAGTCAGGCTCTCAACTGCTGCACGGACGAAGAGCACGGGAAAGGCTCCGAGGTGGAGGCAGAGGCAGAGAGGCTACTGCTGGTGGCAAGTGAGTTCATCCAGACAATGCTCCACGTATATGCTAAACACACTCACATAGGATTTAACAGGGTTATTTAGATTGATTTGTAACACTTATAAAGAATAAATAGCTTGTTTCTTTATTTCAATTAAAAAAAAAGTTTTTACCAAGAAAATGATTTGGATTTTCCATAGAACTAAAACTGACATTAAGAGACCCTACATTGTAGGAAATATTTATTGCAACAATTACGACATAGCAGTAGCTCAATGTAGGCCATGTAAATAATAGTCTATATCCAACAGCCCCGGAAAAAATTAAGAGACCAGTTTGGATTTTTCTTAAATCTTTATCTCTACATAACTTATTCAAAATGCTCTAGATGACAATATTTTTATTGTGAATTTGGTAGAAATGTTGTCAGTAGTTTGTATTATAAAGTCAAAATGTTCACTTTACTCAAACCTATAGATAGTCAAACGAGAGACATTGAACATTTGGAGTGGTCTCTTTATTTTTTCTGGAGCTGTATATTGCAAAGCCTGGCGGTAGTATCCAAGCTTGACTCTGCTGGCGTTTGCCTTCCTTAGCGGAGAGGAGGGAGGCGTTGAAGACAGAGCTGGAGCGTCTTAAAGGGGACCCATCAGGCCAGAGGAAGGCCCATGCAGCCCCTGATACCCCCAGCACGTCTGCCTCTAAAGGCTCCATCACCCTGCAGGAGGTCCGCCTGCCTCTCAAAGCAGACTTTGTGTGCTCCACTGCAAACAAGCCAGGTCAGTTCTCACTCATGCTCAATATCTCACATGTCTGTTTTTATTGAACTGATGGTTTTAATGATATCATTCTGTCTTTTTACTATTTCAGAGTCGACCAAACATTCCTTCTTCATCATGCTTCGTGCTGGAGTAGAGCACACCGTGGCCACACCGTTAGCCAGCACACACCGCGGCCTCAGCGGGGACACCCTCGCTTTCCCTACCAAGTTCACCATGTAAATCACACACTACTACTCCTATAGAAGAATGCATATCCTGTCATTCAATGATAATGACTGACTATCATTTCATTGTTGTAGATATTGTTTATCTTGTACTAGTTGCAATTGAATTGAATAGGATACGTCTATATTAAAACCCCTCTCTCCCTCTTCTCTTTCAGATCTGATGTGTCCAGTAACTTTGAAGTTGATATTGAGGTCTATGGCCTGGTGAGTGTCTTGCGTCATGCTTTACATTTGCCAAAAGAACGATTCCCTGTACACTTATGCATTGCATTTACGTTGAAGGCTTATTTTAGGATTTTCATTCTCACATTTGGCCCTCATGATATTAGAAGTGTCTTTTTGCAAGACATTTTGTATAATTAGAGAAAAGTTTAGTTCTACTGTTTTAATGTTGGTGTATTGGCCATTTGTCCTCTATAAAACAATAACTTGAAAATAAAGAAATCAAACAAAACAACGTAATAAAAATGGCCACTGAGGCACTGGGGGGACGAATCTTACGCAGGGTAGGGAAAAAGAGTCCACTGTCCAGTCGGGAATTTGTGTTTTGAAGGTTTATTTTTTGGATGTTACAAGCAAACAAAGCACATTTGTCTCTCTCCTGTGTCTGGTAAAAAACCATGACCCTACCCAGTGCCTGTCTTACCGGTGCCCGCCCACCTCTATATATAGGCACCTGGTGCGCCACAGCTGGCCACTAATTGCAAACAAAAACATAAATAAACTCAAATTAACTTTAACTAATAATGCAAACAAGAAAATAAACATAAAATAATAAACTATTCTATATCAAGTCAAAACCCAAATAAATATTTTATAATTAAATCGGACAAATGAATAGCTCCAACATTCTGGCCCCTAATTGGGGAAAGTGTAAACACACAATTACTTAAATCCATAAGGGGAGCTATTCTCTCTATCTGCCCCTAAGTCTTAGACTATATTCTATAGTCTTCTTCCCGATAGCTGGATGGGTTGTGCTGAAAGAGAAAAATAAAGATGGAAGACAGGACAGATGGAGAAAAAGAAAGAATATTGTCCATTGTCTTATGCCGTAGCCTCCAGGAGCAGGCATATCTTGGTCACAGATCTTTCCAACATGCTGGTCTTGGTTTGGATGCAGAAAGAGCGGACCACTCCTATGGAGTCTGACTTTGTACTCAGAACTTTGCCAATCAACCGTGATCCTCTTGGGGCTGTAGCATCAGCAATGATGACAAGTTTTCCTTGTGAGAAGTTTCTTCTTTGATAAGCCAAGTATTGTCTTTCTTGCATGTAGAATTGGCACTTGTGATCCAATATTTCTGTCTAAGTCTATACAGCATATGGTTTCTACCATCATGTCCAAGTTGTGGATGAATGTGGTTTGTGGCCTTATCTGCATATTTGACAATGGTATTCACTCTTGTTTCTCTTTTGACCTCGGGGTCATCAGCAGGAAGCACAGCTGGATCCATGTCAGCTACAGGCCACTCCTGCCCAAACTTTATCCATTTTTCAAATTTCCTCTTCAAACCCTGGAGCTGCTGTTCAGCCACACAGTGATTATTTGGTAGCACAGGGTCTTCTTTTCTGAAGGGCAAGCCTATGCAGTTATGAGCATTTTTCATTTCTGTTGTACTTTTCGTAATCCCCATAAATGTAATGTCCTCTCTTGACAACTCCAACTGCTCCTCTGATGCGTTCTCCTTAAAGTCTTGGTTGTATTGTTTGCTGGGCAGTAGGGGTGTGCACGTGTACACGTGTACACGTTTAACCGTTTAGTAAATCATAACCGTTTAGGGAAAATCAATAAACGAAAACCGTTTAAAAAAATCTTAAACATTTTAAATGTTTTTTCCTCAAAGTTTTTAAATATGTTCTGGAGACACGCATTTATTGATTTTACATCACTAATAAACTACTTGGGGATGATACAAGCTAGTCGGCCCAATCTGTCTGTCCCTCGGCGTGTGTGTGTGACTGTGTGTATAATCGCAAACACACACACACACACGGGGAGGCGCCGTGCTCGAGTAACAGCAACGGACGAGTGATGAAAGATAACCTAAAGACTAAAGTTACCCGGTTGAAGTGAATTACGCGCGTAAGTAGCCCGAACTTTATAACACCTGTTCACCCTCATAAATGTGGACATGTAGAAAGCGATAGGCTATATTTATCAGGAAATGAATGAAGGGCGATAATGACGGCCAACACATGTAAGGCGAACGCGTATGTGTGTGTGTGCCCGCGCGGCTACAAGACGGTGGGCGCACGAGGACAATGACGTCACGGTTAACCGTGTACACGAAAAAAATTCCGTCGTGTACACGGTTAGAAATTTTTGTAAACGTTCACACCCCTACTGGGCAGTTCCTCCAAGTGTGTCACAGAGATACAGTTTGTTGTAACAACAGAGCAGCCAGCCTTCACTTGAGTATTATTTCCACCACGAAGTGGTCCATTAATGACCCAACCGACTCTTGTTCGGACAGCATATGGTCCTTCGCCTGGGCTGTTGATCAGCTCCCAGGGTTCCATCACTTTAGCTGCATCAGTGCCGATGAGCAAATCCACTTCTGCATTAATATCATGAAGCTTTACATTCCTCAGATAAGACCACTTTTCAACATCTTCTTGACGTGGAATGTTCAGCCTGGACACCGGCATAGTATTTTGAGTTAAGGTATTAGGCAGCTCAATAAAATCATTGGCATCCATACCAGACACTTCCAAACCAGTCAATATGGTGGTGCCCACAATCCTTTGTTGGCCCATTGTGCTTAGTAGGATGTTGGCTGGCTTGCCTTTCAAGCCCAACTTCTCTGCCAAACTGACTGTACAGAATGTACCGGAACTCCCCGGGTCCAGAAATGCATACGTCTGCACAGTTGTGTTACTCATATGGGCTTTAACTTTGACTGCAACAATGGAAAAGATAGTATTGTCCTCATCACCGGCCCCTATATGCCCACATGTCTGAGGCGGTCCAGGTGAAACGCTTAGTGGAGAACTCACAGATGCTTGTATTTCTTTAAAGGATGTACCTCTATCCTTTGTCTCAATGTGAAGTACTGAGGGATGCTTCATCTGACACACATTGCAATCCAAGAGACTCCTGCAGTCTTTACTTATGTGGCCAGGCCTTAGGCAACCAAAACAAATCCCCTTTTCCTTTATGAAGCATATCTTGTCCTGATGCATCTTCATCTTAAAGAGTGAGCATTTCTCCATCGAGTGAGTTGTTTGTTGGCAAAATAAACAGCATTTGATGTTACCTTCAGTAGAAGAGGATATGCTTTCGTTGGCCTCATAGCTTCTATCTCCTTCATTCACTGCAGTGATGCTGGTGGCAAATGTGCTTCTTTCTTTCCTTTGATTTGCATAATCTGTGTTGGGGGCTTTATTGTGGCTGGCAGGTTGTGAATCTTGAATGTTGCCAAAAAGGGGGTGAGAAACAATCTTAACTTGTTTCTCCAAAAAGGTCACAAGGTCAGTGAACACAACTTGTCCTCTTTGCTCCTGCAGATCACATGCCACCGTCCTCCATCTTTCCCTTAGCTTATAGGGCAGTTTCAAGATAATGCTTCTGAGGTTGGATGGCATATCCAACTCCTTCATGTACACAATTTGCTGTGTTAAATTTGCACAACCTCGAAGAAAGAGTGAAAACGATTGCAATGCTTCCACCTGTTCTGTTTTAATGGGTGGCCAGTTGTGAATTTTGTCCATATATGCTGAAGCAATTTTATGTTCATTTCCAAAATGCTCGGTGAGAAGGGATTTAGCTGTTTGATAGCCCTGAGCAGGGGGGAGATGATGACAGCTCTTCACCAGGTCCCTGGGCTGACCCCTGGTGTACTGTTCCAAAAAGTGCAGGCGGTCACTCCAATTATTTGTTTTTCCTTCTACGCCAACTTCAAAAGCTCTGATAAAGGATTGAAACTGCAGCGGATCACCATCAAACACATGAATATCTCTTATTGGCAGAGCAGATGATACATTTTGCTGAACCAGCAATGTTGTGATGTCATTCTGACGCTGCATGATGTTCACAATATCATTTTGGGTGTTATGGTTGCCGCCTAGATTGAGATAGGATTCACATCCAAACTGTTGAGCATCCTGAACCATTTGTGTGCCTTGTGCCTGAATATTTGTTGCAGGTCTGAAGTCCATTTGTGTCACAGCTGTGTGTTTAGGCCTGACAACCAACCCTGGAGACTGTGGTTCACCCAACATTTCACCTTTATTTGCATTTTTTGGTACAAAAAACTGTGCATGTGGATTAAGTTGGCTTGTTATTTGAGCAGCGTTCCTTTCAAAATAAGAGCTCATTCCATTGGATGTTTTTGAACCACACTTTGAGTTTACTTCCAGCACATGAAGTTTTGCATTGGCTGCTGCCAGTTCGGTTTCCAGAGCATGCCTTTCTTTTTCTTTTATTAGTTCCTCTTCCTTGGCTTCCAGATAATGTTTCCTTGTTAATGCTGCCAGTCGCTCTGTTAGTGCTGCTTTATCAGCTTCAACTTGTATTCTTACAGAGGAAGTGGTTGATGATGCTTTGGATACATGCGACATGGCTTTGTAATGAGACCCCTTAGGATATGAAATGTTTGAAACACTGTCCTCTGGATTAATCCCATCAGAAGCAACACCTTGATTGTCTGGGGTTCATTAACCCTTTCTTTAGTTTGCACATATGGGTGACCAGCATCAGATAACCACTTCTTGGCTTCTTCTGTAAAATCACAAAACGTTTTCATTTTTGCATGGAAATAATTATCTTGTCTTTCAACTTCACTCTTTGGCAGGTTTACATTCACGAAAGATTCATGTGTTGCATTTGCTTCCTCGTAGCATTGAATGAACTGACCCAGCTAATATTGCACTGCATTCACATCGTCAGTTGATTCCATCAAGACAGACATTTGTTCCATGTACTTTTTTGCTTGTTTGCATTTTAGAGACCTCTTTTTTTGACTCATTTCGATGTGGAATGCCAAGCCTTTGGCTGTAAACTTTACGTTCCGTGGTGCAGCAGACACGGGCAAAATGTCACTTTTTGCTTTTAACGCAGTGTCGGACATTTCCATATCCTTTTGTCTCGTTCCGAGGTGGGATTCCAAGCCTTTGTATGTAAGCGTTACGTCTCGTGATGCAGCGGACACGGACATAGTGTCGCTTTTTGCCTTTAACACAGAATATTGTCACACATCAGACATCTGGTTTGCATCAGCACTTTTATGAATGAATGCTCTAATGAATGAGCGTATATGGTGATGACGTAGTGGGCGTCACCGTACGCAACCTGCTGGCTTGCAAACTTTTCGATTTATTTACAAATCAACTCTCCTACAGTGTGAAACAATGCCTTGAGCACTCCAATAGTGTTACTGTGTTCCAACACGGCTTCCAGAGGGAATCTTTTCACATACCAATCAGTTGGCTTTGAGCGATGTTCGCCGGCCAGCGGCTCCAGGTTGCGAGGTGTCTTTTCCGCATCAAAGGGTGAGCGATCCAAACAACTTCACTGTCCAATGTCCACTTTGAGGGGGCTTTCGTCGGGGGGAATACTTTAGGGAAGGTTTTTTACTGTATTGGCCATTTGTCCTCTATAAAACAATAACTTGAAAATAAAGAAATCAAACAAAACAACGTAATAAAAATGGCCACTGAGGCACTGGGGGACGAATCTTACGCAGGGTAGGGAAAAAGAGTCCACTGTCCAGTCGGGAATTTGTGTTTTGAAGGTTTATTTTTTGGATGTTACAAGCAAACAAAGCACATTTGTCTCTCTCCTGTGTCTGGTAAAAAACCATGACCCTACCCAGTGCCTGTCTTACCGGTGCCCGCCCACCTCTATATATAGGCACCTGGTGCGCCACAGCTGGCCACTAATTGCAAACAAAAACATAAATAAACTCAAATTAACTTTAACTAATAATGCAAACAAGAAAATAAACATAAAATAATAAACTATTCTATATCAAGTCAAAACCCAAATAAATATTTTATAATTAAATCGGACAAATGAATAGCTCCAACAGTTGGTACTGATGAAAGATCTTTCAGACAGCATATACTGACATTACCCAGATTCACATTTTATCCTTAATAATATCCTCAAAATTCCATTTTTCTTTATATGCACTTTGCCTCAGATGATAATTAAAACACGTCGTCAAAATCGTCAATTAATTAATTCCCCAAGGGGGATAAATTCACAGAAACCTTTTAGACTTCCATATGCCAGCTGTGAAAGTTTGGTCATCGTCCAATCAATTCGAAGTTAAAAAAATAAATAAAAATGAAGGATCGTATTTGTATTACCGATTTTCATTCTAACCCTGTGCTAAAACTGCTGCCGTCTCCAGGTGCAGAAGCGTGATGTCTGCCTTGACAAGAAGAAGAAACTAAACAAGTCCAAGGTAAAGTTACTATGTCTCTTTTTAAAACACTGTCGATCATTGATGGAACAGGCTTTCTTACTTGATCAAATGTGCACGTGTGTCCCAGAGAATATGGAGAGAGGTTCATGACGCCCATGATTTGTGTATGTCGGTATGAGCATTTTCTGTATCAAATTTCCTCTCGTGTCGGTGGGTGTGCACTGTGTAAAGACAATTGTTTTTTCTACACAGCTTTGGGTGGTCGTTTCATTTAGAAGAGCAACACACACACACACACACACACACACACACACACACACACACACACACACACACAGTCATTTCACTTGACTTTAAAGCAAAATTACATTGATTTGAATTCTATTTATCATTCCAGGCGATCACTCCCAAGAGATTCCTTGCCATCACTGTAAGTACTTCAGACAACCCTCCCACCAACCACAAGTTTAATATCCAAATTCAAACTTCTCATCTGCCTGAATTGTTTTTTTTAATTAGTTTTTTTTCATCTTTTGTCTTTCAGAAAAGTAGCCACACACCAGGTATGTCCAAATGTAAAAAATCAGCCTAAATGCAATCAAAATGTGTACTGTTGAGCCCAATGTAAAAGAGGGACATGGTCAAAGTAGGCCATGAGGGTGTTTTGAGTGTTACTCTATAGTGAAGGTTGGAGACTTCCAAGAGAAAGATTCTTAATTTTTATTCCTAGTATGGGTCAAGTCGCTACATTGATTTAAAAAAAAGAATAATAATGCCTATACCAGTGCAGCTTGACTACACCAATGCACTAGTGTTACATGCAGCGGTGATGGTTATCTTGTGTGTGCCCCTTTTAAAGCTTCCACATCTAGAAATGATTGTGAATACTTTTTCTTTCTGTTTGTAGTCATGGCCAGTCCGGGGGGTCCTAACGCTGTTCGCACCAGTAACTTTGTCCTGGTTGGATCACACAAGCTCAACTTGTCTTCTATTGGGAAAAACAAGTTTCCTTTGGAAAAGGTATGGAAGACACTAATGCCATCTTTTCATTTCTCCTTGTGTCTGTTTTTTCCACACTCCCCCTTGAGTTTTCTTCTTTATTCTGCATTTGAAATGTGGCTGGCCTGTCAGCAATGTCCTTGCTGTACAACGCCAACAAATGGCTCATTTGGATCACATTCATGTATTTGTATAGAGGCTTTACAGAGACAGTAACCCTGTTAGTTCTCATGGCACAGTATGCTCTGCCTGTGCACTCATTCACCTGCCCTACTATCTTTCTTTTAGATCAAATATGAAGGAAGGGAAAGAGAACTACTCAGTGGCATGTTTCATACCAAGGTTACTACTTGTCCCATTGCATGATTCTTCTTTTCTGTTTCTGTGGGAATGAGGGTGAACACACTATATAGCATGGACTGCTCTGAAGTGCATTGGGATACTAACCATCAGATCAGTTTCTCTCATCAAAGGTGCAGGGTGTAAAGGGAATTGGCATTTTCCAGAGCAGACTTTGGTAGAAATGGAATATAATAGTGTTTCCCCCAGGATTTTTTTCAGCAGCGGTGGCGTGGTCCCCGAACCTCGTAGGGGGGTCCGGGGGCATGCCCCCCCGGCCAAATTTTTTTTGTACCCTTTACATTTGAATGCATGGATCTAGTACACTTTGAGAAGAGAATATGCACTTATTACTATTCAGATAGATGGGATTATTGGTGTTGTAACTTTTGTCTTTATTTACAGATGTTGACATTTTTGTATAGAAATTAATATTTAAACACAAAATGCCAAAACGCAGAAAATTATTTGCACAATTTATTTACAGTTTTTGCCTAATGCTTAAACCAGACCTGCAAACTCATAAGAGGTGAAAAAGGTGACAAACACCTGACCCCTCTAGAAGACTCGGTAAATCGGGGGGTGGGGGGTTGTTTCCTTCATTTGATTTTTTGGGGACATGGCACTAGACAGGGATGTTTCTGTAAATTCTCCCAAAGGCAGGGGTTAGCAAAGGAGCGGTGACATCTAGAACTTTCACGTCTAGATGACTCCAAATTACAAGTCATTACACACTGCACCTTTTTTAAGGAATGTCAAGTGCTTTTTAAACAACTGTTAACCATCTTTAAGAAACTTGCATTGTGACTTTGTATGTGTTTAACCATGTCTTGTAACAAAATTGTGACCATGATACCTGAGCCTATCATGACGTGTGTGTACTCTGGATTGAAGGTTCCATTCCTGTGCCCTCTGGAGGGCCACATCTACCTCAAGATGCAGTGTGAAGTGGGTTCATCAAAGGTGGAGGAGAAGGGCTTCCTGGTGAGTGCCACAGCACATCAAATCATCACCACAGATTCATCTCACTACTCCCCCCCCCCCCATACAAATACATTGTCCCTTCTAACCCCCCTCTGTCCCTCAGACCATGTTTGAAGATGTCAGCGGCTTTGGATCGTGGCACAGGAGGTGGTGTGTCTTATCCGGATACCAGATCTCCTACTGGACTTACCCTGACGATGAGAAACGCAAGGTAACGGAGCGCTGATACACCAACACGTTCATTCAAGACCTTTATTTTTGTTATGCAGTTTCCAGATCACTACTACATGCTGAAAAAAAGTCATCGGCCCCCAGAACACTCATTTTAAGGAAATAGTTGATTATTTTTAGATTTTTTTTTTCTTTCAAGTTGTGACCCTTTTTTTTCAACTACCGTACTTTTCGAACTATAAGCCGCGACTTTTTCCCCATTTTTCGACCCTGTTATTACACAGCACAGTATATGTTCTGTAGCTACTAGGGATGGGCGTTAGTAATCGACTCCTTGTTTCAAATTAACTCGATTGGTGGATGAGGAAAATCGTTTTTTTTTTTTTCTATAGCCCCTATTTTAAAATGTTATATACATGTACAAAACGGAAAAAATAGTTTAACAAAATTAAATATTTTGATGCAAGTGCAATAAACTGAGCGTTGTGTCAAACAGCAACTGCAAATAACTGCCACCTCCGTTCCACCGCAGCGCAGCCTGTGTTCTCCACGGCACCGCGGAGCTGAACACGGTCTCTCCTTTCTTCTCCAGAACATTTTCAGGAATATAACTGTCCAATTATTTCAAAGCAGATGATAAAGTTACGTTTGTAAAAAGGGGAGATGACACCTGTTACTCTCAGTTAGTAATGAGTAGACTCCAGGTGAGCATGCAAGGTGCTCTCCACTTGGAAAGAAAAGTAAAGAAGAAGCAAGGCTTACTTCAGACACATTCGCTCCGAGCCAACAACAGTTAAGAAGCCTTCAATAGGGAATATGGGGATAAGATTCAAAAACCGACCGGTGTAACGTTCCGTTAATGAGGAATTAGTCGCGGTAATTATTCACGGAGTGAGCATTACGCGGTTGGATATACAACTAGGCTACTAAGTCTACTGCTTTGGTGAGTTATTTATATGTATTTAAATTGTAGGACAATCATTATATATTATTTGCTGCCCTTCTTATTTTAAATGGTGACTTAGGCTATTTTTTTGTTACAACTACAGCCCATGCTTTTTTTCTCTTTTTCTCCCCACCGCAGACCTACTCGATCGGATTAAATTGTGGCCCGTCTATTTAATTACTTTCAGTGAGGAAAATGTGTTTTTAAACTTGTGGGAAAAAAATCCTTAATATCATATGGCAACTGTGACTGTTTGACAATAAGCATTGAGCGCTTTATTGCGGTGAACCGTTATTCTGCAGACAGATGCATTGCGTTCTAAAAATAGAAAAAGGTTTAACGAGGAATCGATTGATCCTCAAGGAATGCAATCGATCACTCGAGTAGCGAAAACACTACTCGTGCCCATCCCTAGTAGCTACTATTGCACTAAATGGTACACTTGAATACGTTATGCAAATATGCAACTTGTTTATTGAAATGTTAATAAGTGGGAGCTTCCTCAAGCAGCCATCTCTTTCCCGACAATCCCCTCTGTGCACGAACTCTTACATATGGTAATTAAACATTATAACACCTGCGGCTTATAGTCCAGTGTGGCTTATAGTGCGGAAAATACGGTACCTTTTGTACTGTTGGATCATAGTGATTTAAAGACAATAACCAGGTGCTAGTGTTTATTGCTGCTTGGTCTTACACATAGCATACAGCACATCACATGTTTCTGCGTGGTCCAGCTTTGGTCTCTTCCACTCAGTTTATAGAGGTAAAACACATGTTCAAGGGTGACTATGTCTAGGACAAGACTTGCCTTGCAAACGTTTGTAGACTGTAGCCTTTTACTGATATCATTAGGCTTGAATCAGAGTTCCTGGTTCCTTTAATCAGCTCAATCGCTTGCGCGTGTAAGGATGTGCCAAGCCATGCACGTAAAAATACGGTAGAAAGTGACGGATAATCCTGAAAATGTGACTCCTGATGTCCCTGTCAAATGTGTGTTGACCCCGTTTCCTTTTACCAGAATCCTATGGGTCGCATCAACCTGGCCAACTGCACCAGTCAGAAAGTGGAACCAGCCAACAGAGAGTTCTGTGCCAGACCCCACACCTTTGAGCTCATCACAGTGCGCCCACAGAGAGAGGACGACAAAGAGACACTAGTCAGTCAGTGCCAGAATACCATGTGTGTCACCAAGTGAGTAGCTAGCATTTCTATGTATACATGTAAAAACATCCACATATCCTAACAACCCCTGAGTTCCAAATCGCATACTTTTTCTTTTTACTACACTACATACTAAATTACAGAAGCGTTTTAGGGACAGAAAATCAGATAAGGAAGTTTTTTGTTTTCATTATGTCAAGAATAAAGAATACTCCAAAATGCTATTGGAGTTAGTGGGCTATTTATCTTTTTTCAGCATACTACGATTGACGTCCATGTATTGGGACATCCTGAATCTTTTTCTGGCATACTAAATAAATAGTATGGGGATTGGAACACAGGGAATATGTTGGTCCCTATATGTGAACAGTTACTCTTGCATGGCTGAACACCCATTGTTTTTGCGTGCAGGAACTGGCTGTGTGCAGACACTAAGGACGAGAGGAATCTGTGGATGAAGAAACTGAACCAGATTCTGGTGGATCTGCGTATGTGGCAACCAGATGCCTGTTACAGGCCCCTGTAACTACTGCACTCTGTCACAAGCAGCCCTGCTATCTTAAAGACTGTCAATATTAGTCACGCGTGCAATACACTCTGAGAATTGTAAAATATATTTTTTTTAAGTGTGGATGTTTTACGGGAGATAAGTGAACACACACATACGGTAAGTTATAGAGCAGAGGAGAGTAAATAAGCCATACATTTGAAACATTTCAGTATAGCATTTTGTGTAGGAGTTGGGGTTCGGCACTATATTTTAAACATTTCTGGACTGGTTTGATACTCTTAATGTTTTCATGTGTTTTGAGTTACTGCATTTTTATCTCAATGCCAACATTTAGTGTGCTTGTCACATAATGCATGGCTTTACAATGTTTGGTTTCAAAGCTGATATAAAAAAAAAGGTGTTTAAACTTACATATGAATAATAATTTGAAGCAGTTTTATCACATTTTATCCTGCATGACGGCACAACAATACTGCTACCATGTGTTAAGTTTATTTCTTTTTATACATATATATATATATATTTAGCTTTTATAAGTTGTGGCAGGATATTCACATGTTTTTACTTTTATCGTCACACAGATTTTTGATACCAATTCTCCAGCTTTTATTCTGTGTGTAATGATCGTTCAATGTTTCTGAAATTGTTTCAGTTTGGAAGCTGACGTTTTGGGTAACTGGGTGTAAGGTCTGTTATATATTCTATACTATATTGAACTTTGAGATTTAAAAGAAAAAAAATCAGACCCTCTCATATTGGCCATCTTTTTATGTTAATACATGAAATACATTATTTGTAAGAGTCCCATTTTTTTATATTGAAGAGTTGTGACCAACTGATGTACAAATCGGAATGTTTTGCAGTGTTGAAATAAATGTGTCAGTGCTCTCAGGACAGGCTTAATCAGCGATACTGTAAATAAGCTACTGCATATCATTTGGCATACATGCTGACACAGACACGTCTGTTTTCAGATATTGGCCAGCCTATTTATCGGACAGCCTTGATGCATATTGAGCTTTTCCTTGTATGTAACAATGAACAACAAAAGTTGTGTTGTGCAAATCTAAAATCTTAATTGATTTGTAGTTGCTTGTTGAGCAGTGTTATCTGAAATATGTGGCGTCACTACACATGTAGCTTTATGAGCCTAAGAGTATGTGACTCTGCAGGTGTTGGTATTTCAGATTGACAGATTTTTTATTAAAAGTTAAAAGGCCAAACATTTTCATGTTTACAATCAATACATACCCACAAAATGACACTATATACTTTTTCTGTATACCCTTTTATCATGAAAAATATGAGTGAGCAGGGAATATGTTAATAGTTTCAACAGATACTTCACTTTGTTAGGTATTTGTGGATCAATAAATGCCTGCTTTGACCAACATGAACCAAGTTAATAATGCTTAAGTCATTTCATGTTTTATTTAAATAGTTGTATTACATTTCTACCGTTGTTTGGAAATATGGAATGCCATATTTAGCTTCTGTATTTCCAGATCATGCCAGTGCCCTATGACACCGTTTGATTATGTTGTTATCCAATTGTTTTCTCTACAAATACAGTCCCTCCAAAAGTATTGGAACAGTGAGGCCAATTCCTTTATTTTTGCTGTAGACTGGAAACATTTGGGTTTGACACCAAAAGATGGATATGAGACAAGAGATCAACATTTCAGCTTTTATTTCCAAGTGTTTACATCTGGATCTGATACACAAATGAGAAGATAGCATTATTTGTAAAGGAACACCACATTTTTAGGTGAGTAGAAGTATTGGAACACATTTGTATGTGACTTACCACCAGGAAACTAAGGGATATTCTGGTGAATCCAACTCTGATTCTAACATATCAGTAATTCATTGTATGCTGTAAGCTCGTTTCAGTTGAGTGAAATCTTAATGCATACAGCATACAATGAATTACTGTCTGATATGTTAGGAATCAGAGTTGGATGTCACCAGAATATCCCTTAGTTTCCTTATATATTGTGCATGGTAATGAAAACAATCCCCAGACCAATTGTGCACAAAAGGTTTATTTATTCCACCAACACAATGGCAGGTGCTGACTGTTGCAGGTTTTCATGGGGGGGGTGACTATGACAACCTATATAATAACATGGCATCTATATAGACTAAATGAGATCAGAGTCCTCAATAATTATTCTCAGGCCATGTGCACATACTGTAGCCTGGCGCTACCAGACCATCGTACTTCATTTCATTTGTACAGAAGGGAAAGTTGTACATTTGACTACTGAAGGGAAAATGAAATTTGGGCGGAAGTAGGTAGGCGGGCGGAGCCAGGCTACACATACTGTACATACCTTCAAGTTACATTTTAAAAAATCGTTAAAAAACTAAATAAAAAAGATGATATTAAATCAAAGTGCACTATTCTGTGATTCCACAAGACAGCTGAAAAGATGACAGTGTAGTAAGTGATGCAACAGTCACACAGCCTAATGTCAAGTTGGCAAAATTTCAATAGAAGCTGTTCAAAAATCCTTCCAAAATAATGGTTTCGACCGAATAAGTTCAAGCTTACTTACTATGAACAAACTGCGTGAACGAAATTAAAGACCTCCATTGATGTAATATAAATATAGCCTAAATGAGCGGTATAGGCCTATTCACAGAAGGACTGTTTGAAGTTCTAACATGTATTTGTCCACTGCAA
This sequence comes from Ammodytes dubius, assembly GCA_026122265.1. Classification (NCBI taxonomy): domain Eukaryota; kingdom Metazoa; phylum Chordata; class Actinopteri; order Uranoscopiformes; family Ammodytidae; genus Ammodytes; species Ammodytes dubius. The sequence goes on from CM047520.1 coordinate 2,898,201, forward strand.
AGGCTAGCTTTGGAAGAAGTCGTCAGAAAATGTTTTCCATAGCCTAAAATAAACACTAGCCTAGCCTACTACTGATTTCCTAACACGTTAACAGTTGTAGTTTTGACGAAATCACTTTGACCATGTAAATGTAACGTTTGGCTACAAAGTTATATTGTGTTCCCCTCGTGAGTCCAGGACAAGCTGCTATGTAGCTTAACGCGCTCTTATTGTGAAGTTATATCCGGTTATACATTGAATGTCACTGCTACGGCGGTGGGAGCGCTTCTTGCATCAGCTCATTGAAGCTTTCTTTATAGGTCCATGCATTGAAGTCACATCACTGTATCGTCATCATTTCTCCTGGACATATTTGAAGAAGCGGGTGAGTGGTTAACTAGTTCTGAATGCATGTGGCTCTGTTTACATTACCATGGCGTTAAAAAGAAATAGGCTAGTGACATCTACTTGAATGGAGTTTTCAACGAATTCCAACTAGCCTATATTTCCTTTAAAAGGCTTTGAATTAAAATTGTACACACGAGAGCACGTGTGTTTCTGAAGTTGGGCGTATAGGCTGTGCATGAGCCACCCATGGAGCCACCGAGCAGCATGTTGTAGAGTATCCTAATAATCCCAGCAGCACTCACACTGCTACACACCACGAGCTGGAAGAAGATGGTGGGAACACAGACGAACTAATGTGACATTGTAAAGAAGGAAGTTAAATATATACTTGATTAATTAAGTGAAATGTAGTGTTGTAAGACTCGAGCTACCGTACACATGCTGTTATCTGTTTTGTAAAAAGTAACGTGGAACATTTGCGTTTAAGTAGCCTTGTTAGGCTGATGTAGGCTAACACATGAGTGGTCTGCTGCAACGGTCCACAATTGAATGAATTACGGTTCACAGGTTTTACTTTTTGTATAAAGTTAAACTTATATAGAAGTGTTCAGATTGTGTAGGGTGCATTTCTTTTGAACGAATATTAGCCTACATGATGGCATGAAGGTAAACACAGGCTATTTTTTTTAAGCACGGTCAATTTTGAGATTTGTCTATTTTGATTCAATAATATGTCTTCTTTCATACTAGTATAGATAAAGGTCCAAAGTGTGCATTGAAGGTGTTTATTTGACATAACCTTGTCTGTTTGAATCTGTATATTTCTCCTATTC